>AYEL01080659.1:0-12235 GCA_000484575.1 Olivierus martensii
TGTTTTTCCCATGGCCAATTGTATGTGCCTTTTCAAGAGTTGAAAAGACAAAAAAGTTTGAAACATTAGAAGATCGAACAAATCAACAGAATTCTAATAGAGAAAGAAAGATAAAGAAGTGAAAAGACACATGTTTCAAATAGAAAACATATCTATACGGGAAAGATTTTCAGAATATATTGAAGAAAACCTGAAAGGGATCTAAAAGGTTATAATTTAAGAGAAAGATAACTTAAGTATTACACCATGAACTGCCCGAGCAACGCCGGGCACGGGTATGCTAGTATATAGATAAATCGAAATATTTTATTTGAAGAAATAATTTAAAATATAATGTTTTTTCCTTTCTCTCTCTTAATGATATTGTTAAAAAATAGCCAATATTTTATTCATTTTTTTTAATGGTTCAGTCAATTCCAGTCTTCGCAGCTCTAACCAGTAATAGATCCTAACTGGTCCATTATCTACATATCCTTCGTGCAGATTCGGAGGTTTTATCTCTTTAATGGTTCAGTCAATTCCAGTCTTCGCAGCTCTAACCAATGAATAGATCCTAACTGGTCCATTATCTACATATCCTTCGTGCAGATTCGGAGGTTTTATCTCAAATCTGGCGTAAAACTGCCAAATATGTACAAATGATCTATGGACAATAGTTCCATTATCTATAAATCCTTTTTTTGTATGGTGATAGATGCTGCGGATCAAAAGATAGATTCTAGATTCTCGCTGTAAATATCTTCTAAAATGTGAAATTTGGAATTCATATTTTATTCAAATTTGATAACGATATAAAATATTCTATAATTTTTTAAATAAATGATATCATTTAATATTGACCATTATATCTAATATATTAATAAATTCATATCAATATATACTATTAATAATATCTTAAAACTATTATAGTTAGTTATAGTAATAGTTATATAGTTATATTATTAAAGAATATAAGGAAAATTTTTATTCTGTTTTATTGATTTTGATCCATAATAATAATAATCGATTAGTAGTAATCAATTATTTTTTTGTTTTGTTCCAATATTTCGATTCAATTTTTCGATCATTTGAGATCAGTTTTCAGAAATTTGATGTTGCTAAAACTATTGTCTGATGATAATAAGCCAATCTTTGTTTATTTACATTACTTAAAATAAAAGGCAAACAAAAATAGAATTGAACTGAAAATACATTTGTCAGAAAATTTATTTTTATTAATATTAGTAACAAAAGTTATAAATTCAAACATTCTCTTAGTATCCTTAGTGATGGAACTACAAATGGAAATTAACAATTATTAACACTACGTAGATTCAGTTAATTACTTAGTTCAAGTTGGATAATATTTACAGTCATCTCATCCATTCATTATTAACAATTTTGTTAACGATAAAAGATATTTAATTTTGATTTCATAGAAATTTTGAAAATTTTAAATATTTATTATTAAAAATAACATATCAAAGCTTAATTGCTTAACTCAATTTCTTAATCTGGCATGTACTTTTATCATCAATCAAGTTAATTATTTAATAAATATTCAAAAACACATTAAACTGCGGAATAAACACGAAATATAGTTTGTGGATCATTGTTAAACAGAATCGATGAAAATTTTCTATTATTTTTTTATAATATTAGTGACTAAAAATTTTTAGATGAATGCAGTTATGCAATTTTTATTTTTTAAGATATAGTAGAACTTTCAGTAAATCTATTTAATTTTGACCCGCATCTACTAATTCCATAAATAAAACTAATTTTATGTAAATTTATACTGTGCAAAAATAATAGTCAAGGAACTTTTTAGTTCAGTTCAAGGAATTAGTGTGATTAAGCAGTATTAAATTTTATATTTTAACTAATATAACATTATGACATTTACAATTTTTTCCTTAAACTATTAATAGACCTTTAAACAATTTATTTTATCAATAAAGTATATTATTTATTTATTTTTATTTATAATAAATTTGTTTGTCTGCCAAAATCGCATAATATAAATCTACCAGTAAATAAATTACAGTGGGTGATCGGTTAACAAACATAATCCGTTCCAAGACAATGTTCGTTATCCGAATAAAGAAAAAATTTTGAATTTCACATTGAAAGAGGCAGTTTCTTTGAAGAGTACAATTATTCAAAGTCTTTCTCATTGCATTCTTAATTCTTTAAATGTTTTAAGTTTAATAATTAAAGCATCTGCCAGTTATTGACTGCTTATTTAATACATTTTTATTTTTTAAATAATCTATACAAACTTTAACTTATATTTTTATGTACTTAAAATATTTCACTTAACAATACATATTTCAGAAATATAATTTTTAAGTATTTTCTATACATTTATTTCAATATTGCATCATTTTAATAAAAAAAGAGAAAAACTCATATTCAAAATAAGAATTTATCTATATCCATATTTTAAAATTTATATTATAAAATATAACATTATTTTCTTTTTTTGTTATTTATTTTCAAACAAACAGTTTTATTATTTCTATAATAAATCTAAACAAAATAAACAAAATGTTCAAGTTAAACATATTTTATTATATGATTAATAATATAACAATTAGATGCAAAAGCAAGAATTTTATAAAATATTTATAAGAAATGCATTTCATTTCTTTAATAATATTAACAAAAACTTTCCGTATGATAGATAATTAAAGCATTAAAGAAAATGACATCATATGACGATTAACTTGATGAAGAATATTTCGTCCCTGAAATAAACAATATTAAATTGTTATTAATATTGGATCATTACTTAAAATTTAAAATAATTTATTATAACTGAAAATAAATGTTTAAAACAAAATCTAAACGAATTTATATAGTAATTAACTATAGTATTCTGAAAATTATATAAACCAACTGAGTTTAACAGTTAATTTAATCAGAGTAAATCATTTCTACTTTAATAATTCTAAATATTCTTATTTTCTAAACAAAATGTTAGCATATTTATCCTAATAACACAATATACTTTATATTTTATAATATCTTGCTATCTTGCAGATAGCAATATATTAAAAAGAATTTATAAAAGTTTGAAAGTTAAAATATATGTTAGCATGGACTTTAAATAAAATTCCTAAAAAACACCATGTTATGTGAAACTGTGCTATAAGAGACCTGGAGCTAATACAAAAAGGAGAGTTACTTTCTAAAGCCAATTAAAAACAAATATTGTTATAGTATAAAATCTGTAATCTAATCCATTATAAAACAATCCTTTCTTTGGGTATGTGTTGGGTTCTTTAATATATACTCAAAACAATTTATGAATAAAAAAGTTTTTATTCTCTTTCACATTCCTCTATTGAAGAATAAAAGCTTATTTTTTTATCGAAGACTAAATGTTTGGAACACAAAATACTCAACTGTAGATAATTAACTCAATTTCAAATTGAAATCAGACTACATATCATCCCTCTTATGGCAAATTAACGAAATTGTATTTATAATTAATTTTAGCAAAATATTTTCCAATGATTGCAATTTATGTGTGTATTGTGTGTCCATAGTGTGGATTTACAGAAATTAATGAAAATGTTTTGTGTTGTAGGAGAGTAAATGTAATTTTCTAAATGTGGTTATGTAAAAACTGTGTTGTAGGAAAATGTGTTATAAGAGGGATACCTGTATTTCTAATGTTATAAAGTTTGAAATTTCTAATTACTTTAAAAACATTTCAAAATATAAATAATTCAATGATATTATTTAATTAATTTTAAATTTTATTTGCTTATCAGTAGTGCTGTCATTCATGATAATTAACAACCAGTTTGGTTTATTTTTTCCTCAAAAAGAAAATTATCTAAAACTAAACATAAAATAATACTTAAAATATGTATGATGTTATATTAGATACATATTTTTATTGTTTAACATTTTTTCATGAAGTTGTGAGTGAAAGGAACTGTGGTATCTGTTTTTTCAAATAATTATGTATGTTTGCATATACCTATGTCTTATTCTTCTTATGGCCAGTTGCACCAATATCAGTTAAAACAACTATAATTATTAATTAATTAGTGATCAGTTAAGCAGTTTAACAGGGAGACATTGCACCAACAGTTGTTATGTTTTGGTTAGCTAACTGGATCTAATTAAAGTTAGGAAGGCTGTGATTGGTTTATTCTGCTCTATCTACTTCCAGTCAAAATGGAAGACATTAGGATTGAGGAGAGGAGAGATGTGGTATGCAATAGCAAAAAAAAAAAAGAAAAAAGAACATTAGCAAACTACTAATTTTCAGAAGCCGAGGAATATTTATTGATTGAATTAGTTGAAAAATATAAAAGTATCATTGAAAATAAAAGAAACAATGGCCTTTTCTTGAAAGAAAAAGAAGCAACTTGGAAAGTTTAGACTGAAGAATTTAATTGTCAAGGAATTGGGCCAATAAGGATTGTTAAGCAGTTAAAATTGTTGTATGATAATTTAAAAAAGCAAACAAGAAAAGCAGCCTCAGATGACTGAGTGGAGTTATTAAAACAGATTAGTCATTTAAAATTAGAATATAGATTAATAATTTAAATGTCAAATAAGATTATATATCCATAATATAAAAATGTAGTAAATATTCAATGATTGATAATTGTTTAATTATGCAATGTTTATAGATATTATACTTGTATAATTTATTTCTTATATAAATTTCATGTTTTCATTTTTTTTTTATAGATGGAGGTATAAATACTTACAATAAAAAACTAACTGTGCAAAAGAAAAGTAATATCCATTTTAAAAGGCCAATTTGAACCATTAACAAATCCCTTTGACTGTGATTCATCTTTTCAAAAAAGTTTTAATTCTGAAGGCGACAATTTTAAAATACATTTTAGCTAATAACCATAGATTATTATTATTAATAATTTTTTAAATCCTCCTCTTTCCACTTAGAGAGTATTAAAAATTTAGGAACACTGGAAACTGCATTTCTGCTGAGAATTTCAATAATTCTTTGGAGGAAATCATAAATGAAGTTAGCGATTTTATTTTATTGGAATTTTATATAGCATGTTTATGAATATTTTAGAGAGCCAAATTAGTTTTAGTCTTCTCATATTTTAAATACGAATAGATTATAATAATGTATACAATATATACAGTAGAACCTTGATATCTCGAATCTCATGGAAACAAGAAAAAATTTGATATAAAGAGTTTTCGAGACATCAAGATTCAATTTTAAATAAAGATTTTTATGTCAATAACACATACAGTAGTTTTAATACTGTATAAGACACACTTTTTTTTCCACGAAAATTAGCATCTAAATATTCCTGCATCTTTAAATCAAAGGTCGAAAATATCATTGAATAAACAAGATCATATTGACAAAAACCTATCAACAATTAGAAGTGAAACTTAGAAAATGAAACTATTATATGTCATTTTCAGTATTCAGAGTATATACAAAAAAGTTCCTGTTCCAGTTATCGGTAGCACATTTACGTTTTTTTAAATATAAATTTAAATCCTTTGTTTATATTTCAAAAGCGAGGGAAAACTCATAAGCTCATTTTTAATTTCTCTAGCACAAAAATTATAAACTAATTCAAGATAGCAAGGGTTTTGAAGAAAATATTTCAAGATAACTATTGAAATTACATTGGTTTAATGCTGAAAGTGAATGGAAAAAAATTTTTCTACATATCAAGGGTTTTGAGATACAGAGGTTTGAGATAACAAGATTACATTGTATATATATATATTTTCTTTCTGAAAAAGAAAATATCCCAAGTACAAATGTTAATATTTCTTGGAAATAAAGTAGGCAGGCAAATAAAAGGAAAATTAATGACATTAATGCCATGCTTTGGTATACTATAAGAAAAGAAAGTTCAATATTTAAATAGAGATTAGAAGAGTGTGAAGAATCAGAACATGAAATAAAATTAAAATTGATAGAAGCACAAATAAATTTGTTCAATATAGCAAGCAAAACAATTCAAAAATTTATGCTTCTTGATGAACATTAATTAATAAAATATATATTAAAACTGACAGCTTTTTATTTAATCAAATTTATTTATAGAGCATATTTACAGATTCTTATATGTAGCTTTGCACAATTTATATAATTAAAATGAATTTTTCATTTTAAAACTTAACAAATAATTGAACTTTGAATATTTCATTTTTATATACTATATAAAAGACTGAATTATTATTGTATATTTTCATTTATATCAATTACATAACAAAATTATATCTACAACTAGGAAAAATTATGATAAAAATATCCCTAAATATCATCTTTCAATTGGACAATAATCCATTGTTTATAGGTCAATTAAATTATGGAACTCTTTAAAATTAAAATAAAAACAATTACGTCTTATAATAAATTGAATTTATTATTAAAAAATTAACTCTTTAAAATTAAAATAAAAACAATTACGTCTTATAATAAATTGAATTTATTATTAAAATCTATCTATAAACTTGAATATTTGTTTATTTAATTGTTTTGATTTTTTATCTTGGTAACTGATTGTAGTTTCTTTAACAGTTTTTGTTTATCTTCTAATTTTGGTGTAATTTTTAACATGTTAAAATATTAAGATCTGTTGAGATAAAATTTTTCTGTTTATTACTAATGGATAAGTTATCTGTTTGTATACTTTTTTTTGTAGTGTTTGTAAGTTTAATGTATAATTATTTGTTATTTCTTGATGTATTGTATTCTTTTGATTGTATTTGTGTGTCTTTGGGAAACCTGAGATATGGTACAGTTGCCAAGGGTTTTCCCTTTGCTTATATATATATATATATGATTTGATTTTGTAATATTCTTAATTTACATTGTATTATTTTTGTAATTTTCTTAGATTACAATGTATAACTTTGTGCAGTAAATAGTATCTGTCTGTATAATTCAATATAAATTATAATTACATATCAAACTAAAAAAAAACTATTCGTCATCAATAATTCTATGAGCAGTCATTTTGTTTCATTAACCATGAAGCTAAGCACTCATCATTGGGTGATTAAGTTAATCTATTACTTAACTTCTGGTTAAACACTAACTATGCTTGATGCAACTGGCCATTAGTATATTATATTAATCTCTTGTTTCCTGCTAATTATCTGAGTACATATTTTGCAAACTGCCAATGAATTTTATTGGGATTAGAGCAAAATTGGCTTAATCTGATATGGCACATTGACTGTCTGAATGTGTTTGTGTGTTTAAATCAGTAGTTTTAGTAAAGAGAGAGTGTGAGTGTGAGTGTATAAGCCATTTTAAAATAAGATCTAAACATTGAGACTATACAAATAGAGGACCTCTGACTATTCAGGTATAAGTATTGAAAAATGCATTAAATTTCCTATAAACTCTGATTTTTATAACTATGCTGCAATATTTGCAAATATATATCTAAAAAATATAAGGCATTATTATTTTTTTGATCTAAATTTAATTTCAAACTTGTACTAATACTATTAAAGGACTCATTAATTTCAATCATTCTGTCCAGATTGTTCAAAGTAACAAATATATTATCAATATAGTGAAGGTATATCTTCAAGTAAGACTTAGAGGATAACAAAATAAGAGAACAACAGTGCTTATTAACTATTAAGTTGTCCTTTAAACTATGAAAAGGAAATATAGTCAACACTAAATGGCAGTATAAGTTTTAATCAGTAAAAACTAGGATATTTTTGGCTATACAGCAGTCAACATCAGTAGATACATTTTAGCAAAAATTACAACACTCAATAGAATTACATATTCAAAATTCACATAGAACAACAAAAGCAAATATAGGATTTAAAATTAGAATTCCAAATAATGTGCATGTGCATTACATAAAATTAAGAGAATTAGACTATAGACAAATGATAACTTTGATATGTAAATATGAACAATATTCACAATAAATTAAAAATATATTAATACTTAAAAAATTAACAAAAAATAATTAAAAAATAAGTCAATAATTAAAAGTCCAAGTCCTTAATATTAATGTCAGTCATTATTGTTAGTTTGGAATGCATGAAGTTATGCCCTAGATATATTATTAGCTTGAATATCATGATGATATTGGCTTATTTTAATTTACTAGAAATTATTAAAGATTCAATTAATAGTCCGCTTTTGGATGCATAACATTGTTTAACCACTTTTGCTCCTTGCCAATTGTTGTCCAGCTGGAATCCTTAATTAATTTATCGTAAATATTATTATTTTTATTTTTAATTTATTGTAATTATTATTCACATTTTTCCATGTTTGTCTGTTGTCTAACTCTTAATTTTATGTAAAACGTGCATGTTATTTTAAATTCTAATTTTAAATCCTATATTCATCTTTTATCATTCTAAGTGAATTTAGAATATGTAATTCTGTTGAGTATTGTAATTTTTGCTAAAATGTGTACTGCTGATGTTGGCTATTGTATAGCCAAAGATGTTCTGGTTTTTATTGGTTAAAACTTGTACTGTCATTTAATGTAGAATGTATTTCCTTTACATAGCTTTAAAGGAATTTAAGATATCCTTTTTCAACATATGTTAAGAGTATTTCAGCAAGTACACTCACAATTGGATCACTATTTGGGACATCTTAAATCTGTTTGAAGAATTTACCAGAAAATTTAAAAAAATGAATTATAACAGACCAGACTAGCTAAATCTCTTAGGATGGGTTCCAATTGTAGTAGCAGTTAAGATATAGCCTTTTACAGATTTTTATAGCAATAATCTGTAAAAAGCTAACCTTGGAGTTTGATGGTGCACCAGGCATAGCTAAAGAGTGTTCTAAGGTTATGATTGGTGATTTGCATTTGTCAATGATAGGGTGGATACTGAGTCCTTACAAGTTTTGATGGACCTTTACCCATCCATTCATGGGAATAAAAATGTATATGTAGTCAGTAAAAGATAAGATTAAATATTTACATTTATTTAGGCTGACCATTTCTTACTCATGCCGATCCAAAATAGGAAAAAAAATTCAATTGGAAATTTTATTTTTGTATTTATATATATTTACAGAATTATTAGATTCATTGCTGTATTAATTAACATCATAGCAATATGATAACAAACTTCTTAATTTAATCATAATATCTAAAAGCCATTCTATATCGAGCTGGAACTGAAGAATTCGAACAATAAAATACTATAGGTAGCCATTGATGATACTGATTTGACATATGTTTTCAACCTACATTTCATCATATCATATATTTTGCATCTTGAAAATGGGATGGTTTTTAAAATCTGGGACATTTTCAGGGAAATATTCTAATATGGAACATTGTATCAAAGTCCTGGACTGTCCTAGAAAATCCATGACAAATGATCATCCTAGATTTATTGGTACTTTCAACAAAATCAATGTTTAAACATAAAAACATTAATTACTTGGTGATAAATTCCCCATGGGGCTCCTAGAATTGCAGACCATTGAGCAATTGCCTAGTGTGCCTATGCATTAAGATAGCCCTGCACAATATATTTATATACACTGACGGAAAAAAAAATCCCAACACCAAGAAAAAATTATTGTAGATTAGATCTAGATAGTCTTATTATTTAAAAGTCAGTTAATTATTGGAAAGTCGCATTAATAAAAAGAATAAAAAGATATTTTTTGTTTCAAACAGAATAGTTATATACTATATATTAACTTAATAAATTACAACTTATTTTTTTTCAATTTGGACCATATTTTTATGCATTTTAGTCCATTGCACAATGCAATAACCTAAAATTTTATTGTTTACTAATCTGAACGAAATTTTATAGTATATTATTAGTGTAATTAATCAAAAAAAATGTTAAATACTGAATATAAATGGTTCAGTCGTCCACGCCATCTTGAAACAAAACGATAATCTTTAGAATGTTTTAAATTCTTTTTTATGGTTACGAATTAATTTGAATGATAATTAACATTTTTTACCTCTTCAATTTCAAGTTGGCAATTACTTTCAGAAAATAGTAATCGTTTATTTAATTTACCTATAATTACTTCATCGTTATAAAAATTACTTTTATATCAAAAACTCTTATGAATAATTAACTTCGTGTACTATGACTAATTTGTTCACTTACTGTGAATAGTAGTTCAGTTTGAATTTTATCCAAATAGCAATTCTAATTAGTGAAGCTACAAACAGTTCGAATCAAAGTGCAATGCAAACGAGAAGCAACAATTTGTAAAATTTGCCAATAACACTAATTGTTATTTATTGATAAATAAGTGCATAAAATAAAATATTTGCACTTTAAATTACAAAAATTTGGAAAAGAATATTGCAATTATCACAATGATTTTAGTATCAAAAGTACCACAATTATCACAATAATTTAGTAAAAAATTATATTATAGTTTATATTTGCAGAAAGTAAAAGAACTATATTATTATAAATAGAATAGTAGATATATATTGGCCCTATGAGTCACGATGTGGAATTGTCACAATCAATAAAATATTTTTAAATTGGACCGAGAAAATAGTATTATTTATTATACGGTTTTATTTTTATTAATTGCTTATCAAATTATATAAATATTTTATAATTTAAAATATTTCCTGTCTATTGAAATTTTACACGTAACCAATTTTATCTATTATCAATTATACGATATATTTTGTTAGACCATATATTGTGCAGGATATATATTGACTAGTATACAAATAGTCTTCAACTTTCGGTTCAAAAAAGTTCGGTTTCAAAAATTTCGAACCCCGCCATTTTAAATCGGAAATGACCTGAAGTCTGAAATGCCCAAAATTTATGGATTTCTCAGTACTAATGTTTACTAAGATACGATGTATTATCTTAATAAGCATAAAGAATACAAAACTACAAGAATCAGACAAAGAAAAGGATACTTTCCATATATCAGACCATCGTCGTCGTAAGTCGAAGTGATTGTAAGTCGTGGACTATCTGTATATTGTATATACAATACTTTCTAAATATGTATCGCAGTTATTCTCTGTGCATGAATTTTTATTATTAATACTGTATAAATACAGACTCTTCATTAATTCTAAAATTTCGAAATCGATTATATAATAATATATATAGAATTCAGTCACTTTCCTGATTAATTTCGATGTAGATGATGGACATTATTATTTATTTAACGAAAGTTGTCTTGTTCTAGATAAGTTGTCTAACAGAAAGTTGTCTTATGGTTCCTATATCTATATATATATTAAATAACACTTGATACCGATCAAATATGGTGATTTACAAGCATAAAATTATTCAATTTGTAAGAGATTTGGTTCAGTGAAACTCGTGTTAACATCAGTGTCAAAGATTAATTCAATTTGCTATTATATCTTGAATTCATTACGTTTTTTTCCTCTTAAGAATATTGATTAAATATTCTTTTTGCATTAATGTAAAACGAAATTAATTATAAATTGTTTATTATTAAATTTTGAAATTTTACTCGTATTTATTCATTATACAAATTACATAGTTAGAATTGCTTTATATAATAATTATTTTCATAGCTTCCATAAACGGTTATAACAGTAAAACTGTAATAATAATAATGTATATTTTTTCAAAAATTAAAATTATGTATATGCGATTGAAATTTACTTTTATCGTTATTTTTATCATAAATGTATCAATTCATACAATAAATATTTTTAAAAATTTATAAAAATATTTTCATCTATGTTTTTATATATTAGACACGTTAAATTTATCATATATATTTTTCATTTTGAGTTACGTTTCCTTTAATGTTAATCATCAAATTTTATTTAAAAAATATATATATATATTTAATTACTACTTGTATTAGATATGTGATCAAGTTGATTGAAATAAAATCTTATAAAATAAACATTAAAGATTGAATTATGATTATATTCGTATATCAGATATTGTCAATATTAATTTTTAAAAATTCGTTATATGTAAGTTTCATTACCATTTTAATTGTATCTGTGAATTTATATTAATATTATTTCTTACTGGTGCTTAAGTATACAATATTTTTTTTTTTTAACAGGAATAAATTCTTTAATGGATTATAATTTCATTTTTTAAGTAAAATTATTCAATAAAATTGATTTTTAATTGATTATTTAAAAAAATTATAAGCCTAACACATATTTGTGATTATATGAATTAAAATTATCATATTTTATTTTGCTGATGATTATAATTCGGTTTATTATTGAATATAAAATTTTAAAATATTAAAATTATCTAATTAATTATAAAT
>AYEL01080661.1:0-134681 GCA_000484575.1 Olivierus martensii
ATATTTACAGTTCACTTATTTCAATTATAAAATACTGTTTATATGAATAAATCAAAATGTAGATTCAATAATAAAAAAGAAACAAATCATATAGTAATTAATAAAATAGTTTAAATATCAAATATGAGATCATAAGAAAATCTCATCTTTTAGAGGAAATCTTTTTTATTTTAAGCATTAAAAACAGTGGTTCACTTCAAACTATCAATAATCAAAGTTCGTATATTCAGTATTATTATTCTCGGTTTTAATGATTTTATTTAGAAATATTTTTTCTTTTATATTAAATGAAAACCAATGGCAGCTCATGGATGATTTTTGTGGGAGGGCTGAAAAAATTTATAATAAAATACGTAGTGCGGACTGCAACGTTTGCAGCCCACGATATACATATCACAAAAATGTATATCACGGGTTATCCCCATCTGCTCAATACACTGACTATGCAGTGTGACTCAGTCCGCACTGACTGCAGTCCTGATGAGTACGCAATCGCACTGACTCATACAATACACACATACAGAATGTCTATCGAGGTACCTAGTACCTACAATTCAAAAATAAATATACTACGAACGGAAAAAAATATGTTTTTGTAAAATAATTGTATAGTAATGTAATAGCTATAATAATTTAAAAATGTTTTCATTTATGTGGGAGGGTTGCAGCCCTGCAGCCCTTATGGGCGAGCCGCCACTGGTAGCCATCCTTTCGAAAAATCCCTAATATATATCAAAAATTGAAAATTCTTTTTCTGCTGCTGTCCCAATTAAGCGAAAAGTTGTCCCAATTAAGCGTTTAAATTATGTATTAGTTTATTAGTTTGGTTTCCGTTCTTTGAGATTTGACCCAATTATGCTGCTGTCCCAATTAAGCGGAATCCACTGTATACATTATGTATTTATTGTGACCCAATTACGCTGCTGTCCCAATTAAGCGGAATCCACTGTATACAGTATGTATTTATTGTTTTGTTGTTAGGCATTAATATATTTAGTACTTTGGAGATCAGCGTCTTTTTGTGATTTAGCATTAATTCCCTTGATATATATATTTTTCATGGATAAAAATTAGATAGATCAACAATCTATCTAATTTTTATTCATGAAAAATATATCAAGATAAGATATATTTGTTAGTTTAGTTATATTTGTAGTAGTTGTTCCAACAAGATTAGTAACAACTACTGATTCATATGCATGCTTGACAGTAAACTTCACTAAACATAATAAATATTTATATATCTTTCGCATTATACTGAAATTTTATGAATATAAAAATAAAATACTTTATAATTTAAATAAATATTAAATGAAATAAAGTAATACATATACATCGTTAAAATCAAGAATATCTCCGTAATTGAAATACTTTTGATGCCGATTTTTTTTTTAAATTATTTTAGAAGTTAGTTAATTACATTTTTCTTTACATATATATATTATCATTACTTTGATATACCAAAAAAAGAACCTTTAGAGTAATTGTTTGATATAAAAGAAAATAAATAATTACTTTTTATGTTTCCGAACAGATCTCGTAAGAAATAATTACATATTTTTTATTTACATCGTTAAAATCAAGAATATCTCCGTAATTGAAATACTTTTGATGCCGATTTTTTTTTTAAATTATTTTAGAAGTTAGTTAATTACATTTTTCTTTACATATATATATTATCATTACTTTGATATACCAAAAAAAGAACCTTTAGAGTAATTGTTTGATATAAAAGTAAAAATAATTAATTACTTTTTATGTTTCCGAACAGATCTCGTAAGAAATAATTACATATTTTTTATTTATATCCGCAGTAATCAAAACCGAACTTGGGCATTATTTTTTTTAAATAAATAATTAATGTTTATTATTTTTTATAATTTATTGTACTGCATTTATACACAACGATTCACCAAGTAAGAATAAAAAAATAAAGAATTATTCTCAACTGGAATACATCTTGGAAAAGCATTAGTTTACAGCAATTATGAACGTTAAAATAAATGAATAAAATATAATAAATCGCAATTTATTTCATCCTAAAATTCGGTCAAGTAAATTATATTTATGATTTGTATAAAAGTACTGTTATTACGAAAGAAATAATAAATTATCGCGCTGGTAAAGCTATTGAAACAGAAGCGATTGATTTATAGTTTGTTTACGTAACTCGAAAGAGATGTCAAATTTTGGAAATAATACATAACAATATTTTATGTAAAGTATATACAAAAGTAAAGAAAATTGAAATACCTGTGATTAATATAGTCGAAATTATGGATGAATGTACTGTATTTAAGTAAGAAGTCTTATTCTTTATCACGTAACGTTGCAAGCTGGTATATCGATCTTCTGTCTAGTTTCTTTTATTAAATCAAAACAATTTCAGTATAACGTATTCTATTTTTATCTACTTGCATTATAAATTGAAAATGCTATCTGTTTTATTTTTATACCTTTAATGTGTCCATAACAGATCAATAAATTAAGTTATAGGCGCAGTAAATATGGAAGAAAGAGATATCACACGCTTACTTTACACATACACGTTTAGTCTTAATAAATTATATATTTTTCTTCAAATATTAAACTTACTGTAAACAACAGCCAAGAAAAGCAGCAAACAGTTTTGGAAGAAATTAATTGCCTGTTTTCGGAACGTGTACTTATTAAATTAAGGAATTAAATTTGTCATTATAATTAGTAGCATAATTTGTATTCTGGATGCCATAAAAATATATTAGTTTCATAATTATTACAGTGAAACCTCAGTTTGCCATTTTTAAAAGGATGAATCTACAGACATATTTGATTTTAACTGTTTGACTTATAACTTTGAAATTCAAACGTCCGCCATTTTTAAATGGTTGAAAATAAATCGTTACTTGACATTTCATCTTGATTGTCTTCAATGACATGATGATCATGAAAAATTTCGTAGAAATCTAATAAGTAGTTCAGGATATATTAAGAGATTATCTTAAAAGTTTGTACGTCGGCCATTCTTAAATGGTTAAAGATGCAAGTTTAAATGATGCAATATTGATATTATCTTTAATGGCAAAATATCCATACCAAATTTCGTGATAATGTATTGAGCAGTTCAAAAGTTATTAGTGTAGACACGCAGACGTACACAGAAAGAATAGCATAAGCCTCCATAATGAATAAATAAATTCATACAAATTTATTTCTGTTTTAAATTTTATTAAAAAAGCAAATAAAAATAAATTTTAATGATATTAATTAAGAAGAAATAGTGAAAACACCATTAAAAAGATGCGGTAGACGTACGAACAATAATGAATTGATGTTTTTTATTTCTTAATTTCTTCGTTTTAAAATGATTATTTACTTTGTTGTAGGTGTAAAATAAAATTTTATATTCATTAATAATGCAAAAAATTTTTCATGTCTAGTTTATTACTCGATGATTCAAATTAAGTCGGACAGTCCAGAGCGACGACGTCAAAAGTAATAACTGAAACTAAAGTAATATATGTATATTTTTTATTACTTTTTGTCCTAATTTTCGAGGAAAAAAAAATACAAATAAAGTTTAATAATATCATTTCTTTCGAGAGTAATAAAAAAGAGATGAAGAATATTGCGAAACGATTTCTGATAATTGATCTCTTTTGACTGGTTAAAAGTTATTTAAATTTAATATTCTTTCAGAAATACATATTAAGTCTATTTTAAATACCTTAGAGATGATTTAAATATTGTTCATCCTATGCATTTTATTGGAATTTATGTTTAAAATATTTAAGACTTTCATATTTCTCAATTTGAAACATTAAAATAATATCGTAAACTTTATAAAGATAGATTTTCGTACATCCTAGATTTATACTTACAAACAAGCCAGGAAAAAAATTTTCTCTTGAAAGACATGATAGATATTAATTCCTCTTTCTGTAAAAAATACACTTTCTCTTAGATAAATCTAACCATTGATGACGACATGTAGTTGTATATAATCATGTTTTGCTTTATTTTGGAGAGAAAAAAAATTATTATTGCTCAATTTAAGAAGACTTTCTGGTAATTATCATTAAATATCTATTCTCCATTTTTATGAAACAATGATATCAAGGAGAAAGAGTTTAATTATTACAATTTATTATTTTAATCGGCGCCATTTTTATGGGTCACTTATATAAATAAAATTCGATGTGGTTTCTTACGTCTTGTTTTTTACCTTTAATTTATATTTACAGGACTATCAATATGTTTATATCTCTTAATTATATTTATGTTTTTATACAGAAAACATTTTTTACTTAGAATTTATTTAAAATATAATTCGTTAATTATGAAAAACTTTTAAATTATGTGGTTTGCGCTAATAAATAATTATCATAATTAATTTCAAGTACGAAAAATATAATAATCATTTGTCCGTTATTGTTGCTGTATCCTCTATAAATAGTTGCTATAAATATCGGATTTCTGCTATGGGATTTAGTAACAATATTCTATAAATATCATCTATAAATAGAAGATATAGCAACAATATGAGAATATTCAATAAATCTACATATTGTAATATCTATACTAGATATAACAATTATAAATAAGGATTATAGAAATAGATATAACAATTAATTATATAATAAAATTATATGGTGGGTTATATCCTCATTAATATGAGGATATAACTATATATCTTCATATTGATGAGGATATAATTATATGTCTTCATATTGGTGAGGATATAAGATACGTATACACAAGACCGGATTTACCTACAGGCCGACTAGGCCGCGTCCTAAGGCTCCGTGATTCTAGGGGCCCCAAAATTATCAATCAGTTTTCAACTTTTATAAACTTTTAATAAGAAAAATATTTTTATTAGTGCTAGATAGAAAGTAAAATTTTAAAGGTTCCTTATAAGGTTTTTATTAAGTGCTAGATAGAAAGTAAAATTTTAAAGGGTTCTTATAAGTTATAAGGATCCTTTAAAATTAGACGTAGCTGATTTGAATTAACTAGATAGAAAGTAAAATTTTAAAGGTTCCTTATAAGTTATAAGGAGCTTTTAAAATTAGACATAGCTGATTTGGATAGAAAGTAAAATTTTAAAGGTTCCTTATAAGTTATAAGAAGCCTTTAAAATTATATGTAGCTGATTTGTAGTAAAACTTTAAAGCTTCCTTTTAAGTTATAAGAAGCCTTTAAAATTAGACGCAGCTGATTTGAATTTTTAGAGGCCCCAAAAGCCTTGCTCGTCCTAAGGCCCCCAAAAATACAAATCCGGCTCTGCGTATACATATGCCCATTCTTATTGTTATATCCTCATCAGTCGGCCGGATGGAGGCGTGGTAAACCTTTGGCTTGCCACCCTGGAGGATCCGGGTCCCACATCTCCAGTTTTTCAGAGGGTCCGGACCCGGCCCGTTGAACCCCATTCTTCAACCATCCGGTTGACCTCATCATGGGTACTGGCCAGCCTGTGATGGTCCACCAAATACAGACTATCCCACGAGAATATGGCGTACTGGCCAGCCTGTGATAGGCTCTGTAAGTGGCCGCCGCCAGGTACAGAATATCCCATGATATATGGCGGCTTAATATCACTATCCTATCCTATATCTTCATCAATATGAGGGCATAATAATAACAATGGACATATCTGAGAAGAAAAACAATAAAATATGTAAACTGTTGATGAGATTACAGTATTTCTTCCAAAAAAAGTAAAATTATGAGTGCGAAAGGATTCCAAATATTGGTTTGAGATAGTAGATCGAAATAAAATTTCGGTTCTCGAATCAAAGAAATTTCTTCGTTATTATATTTTAATTCACAAAAATGTTTCTATTCTTTCATAAGACGTGATACTCTGACTGACAATCGATTTTCCGGCATTACTCTTAATCGGAAACACAGAAACATAGCACATTTGCATCATTTATATTTGTACTAATTTTTACATCAGTTTGTTTGAGTTTCTTAATAATCTTTGGTTTATTAAAAATTGTAAAGGATACATGGGTGGTGGATATAGTTGTATTGGTAAATTGCTAGTGGAAGATTGTCATTACATGACGATAGTTTAACTGGCAAAACAGATAATCGACAAGACTCAGGAATCAAGCATACCGGAAAATCGATTATCATCTGTACAAATATGATCAGGACCGATATAGTAATTATTAAATTTCATTATTTTATATTAAGTAATTTTAAACGAATCAGCATTATTTTAAACAATGTGGATTTCTAGTTCTTTGCAAGTAATAGTTACAGAAACATACTTAAGTTACTTTGTTTACCAGTCTAAATATGGGTACTACATGTTAACCACAAAATTAAATATTTAATGACATATCAAATCTTATGTAGAGAAATGATTTTGATAATTTTAGATAATTCCCTAACGACATTTTAACAATATTTATAATAATTATTATGCTACGAGTTATTTTCTTCGTCGCGAATGAATTTCTCTGTGTGTTACAGAACCGCTTTTTTACAAATCGAATCGCATAAAGAAATAATTTTAAATATGTTTTTACAATAAAAAAATTAAAAAAAAAAAAACAAAAATATGAGGTCACGGTTAATCGAAACAACGAACACTCGGAGCCCAGATAATTTGCATTCTGTTATATTGCAAAAGTTCTTGCGTACATATGATAATGGTTAAAAACCATTATCATATGTTCGCAAGAACTTTTGCAATACAACAGAGGCAACAGAGGATACAGGTTCTACATGTTAACCACAAAATTAAATATTTAATGATTTTACATACATTTCTCTACATAAACTCAATATTTTATTGAGTCTATATAGAGAAATGATTTTGATACATCAGAGGCAACAGATGAGAGATTCTGTTGTATTGCAAAAGTTTTTGCGTAAGAACATTTTAATACTGAGGTTTTGATTACTTTTACATTTTTAGGTTATCATAGTTTATGCTAAGAACAGAGGCAACAGAGGAGAGATTCTGTTGTATTGCAAAAGTTTTTGCGTAAGAACTTTTTAATACTGAGGTTTTGATTACTTTTACATTTTTAGGTTATCATAGTTTATGCTAAGGAAATCTTACGCTTATGTGAGTGCATGGATGTATGTATGTGTGTCTGTGTGAATTTGAATCCATTCAATATCAAAAACGAACAAATTTTGACCAACAGTATGTGTGTCTGTGTGAATTTGAATCCATTCAATATCAAAAACGAACAAATTTTGACCAAATTATATAAAAATCATAAGATTTGGCGATGCATTCGAGGTATATAAGGCCTAGGATACTTATTACAGGTGTAATAATGCTAAGGTATTTGTTAAGAATTTAGAATCCAGAACTATTTAATAGTTTTTACTAATTTTTAACCGATAATGAGTAATATTCACAAGAAAATCATGTGTTATTATGCAAAATTGTTCTAAGTATCAGTAGAGATTAACTCATGAATATGAGCTTACTCCACACTTTACTTTTACAATTTCATTTTCTGAATGTGTTTTGTAAAATGAATGCCAATAAAAATAAAGCTAGGATACTTATTTTTGAAGGAATTTATCTTTATAAAACATTCGAAAAACGAAAATTATACAGCTATATTATTATCTCACTACTTTAATTTCGAAGCTAAACTATTAATTTTTGATACATTTTCACAATTAAAATTTGCAAAAATTATAAAAAGTATAAAAAATAACTTTATATTTCTTACAAATAATTTAATCATAAAAAGACAATAAAATTTTAAATAAAATTGAAATTTGTATGCTGTGAAATTTAAAAAAAAAATCTCAAAAATTGGAAGATTTGTAATTTTTTAAACTAAATTTTAATATGAAGAATGAATGTTTCCAAAAAAATTAGTCGATGCTAGTTATAAATTTTGTCGACAGATGGCGTGATAAGTTAAATTCTTTATATTTGAATATTTTACTTTTTTATTGATTGATTATGAGGTGTGTAAAATTTTTTGTTTTAAAAATCAACCTTTTGTATAACAAATATCAGATATTTAACATAGTTTTCCAAAAATATATAAATTTTAGCTACTTTCCAACGTGAAGTGAGGCTTATAACATTATCATGCTTTTTTGTATAACAAATATCAGATATTTAACATGGTTTTTTAAAAATATATAAATTTTAGCTACTTTCCAACGTGAAGTGAGGCTTATAACATTATCATGCTATCTAATGCTCTCTAATAATTTTTAAAGTAATGAGCGAATTTTCATTTGAAATTTAGTACTTATATTGTAGTTTTTCATGAAATTTAGTACTTATATTAATCGTTATAGATAACTTTCTGAAAAGTCAAAATTTTTATATATCAGGTCATCTCAAAGTAATGTCATTTTCATACTGCACTTGTTCAAACGTGTCTCAGCTTGTCTAAACATGACTTTTTAAAACTGTAACGCATGTTTAAAGACCGTATCCCATTTATGTTATAGATCTAACTATATTTATAAATTGCAGATGTTTAAATTTTTGAACCAATCTCTTAATATCTTAACTATTGATTAGATTTTTCTGAAATTTAGCAAGATGATTACGTAATTAAACATGATTTGTAAAATAAGTTAATTAAATTTTTGCTCAGATACAGTAAAATACACATTTTTGCTCAGATACAGTTATTGATTTACCCCACCAGCAAGACGGCTTCACTCATTGCTAGTATTGGAAAGGGTAAACCAATGTAGCAACGTCGTAAAATCGACTATATAGCAAATTGATTTTGTTTTGATGGCCAGACGTATCCCATTTATGTTAGTAAATATGATGACCAGATCCAAATAATTAATAAAAAAAGGGTGTAGCATCCCAATATGCACTATTATACCACGTAACCCCACCACTTCAGTGGCTTCACCCCACCAATAATATTGAGCAGTCTATCCATGTATATATATATATATCGATGGATAACTCTTAAACTGTTTGATAAAAATTTATAAAAATTAAGATTGTAATCAGGATCTTAACGATAAATAAGTTATAAGTTTAATTAACCTGTGCATTCAACCATTTAAAAATGGCAGACGTTCAATTTTTTCAGATTTCTCTGTAATAATTATAGAAATATTTAATACATTTTTATGACATTCAACGTATATGTTACGTTATTAAAGATGATTTTGATGGCATATATCATAACTCCTTATTTTTAATCATTCAAAAATAAAGGACACTCAGTAAAGTAGATGATTAATTTTTTACAGAACGTCAGTTTAATATTATCGATAACAATGAATGAATATTCCTCATATATAATATTTTTTTTGGATAAAATTGTTCAAAATTAGATGACATAATTGCATTTGTTATTATATATTAATTCAGGACCATTAACATTAACGATCCTGAATTTAATCAATAAGATTTCCTACTCATTATGCGTAAACCAGTACTTATCGTGCATATACGAGGAGTGATGATTAATATTAATTTTATTCAACTGTTTATAATAAATTAATATTTTTGTAAAGCCAAAAAAAGTCATCATGCTTTTATGACTTTTCTGAAAACAGCTCCATTTTATCAAAATTTATATATCGTATATTATTTATAAAGCAAACAAAGACTGCATTCTAGGTGTATGAAGTATTTTTCTTCACTACAATTAAGTAGGAAGACGACTTCAACCTTTATTCTATCTATTTTTTAATAAAAATAAACGTGTTTTTTTCTAAAAAAAATTAAATTTGCTTTGATTAAAAATAACTCAATAAAAATTTTATAAATTGCTTTATGAAATATTCATTCTCTAATATTGACTTTTGAATTTACACGGAGTTGTACGGTGTTACTCACTGGAGAATAACTGATCGAATTAAAGGGTTTCTAATAAATTATTTTTTTCCTTGTATTTTTTTTAATAAATTAATTCTTTTTTTTCTAGTTGAATATTTGAAAAAAAAATAATCAATAATATTTTATATTATTCCATTGCAGATTTATTCTAATTGGAAAAATATTGTTAAAGACTATTCTGAATTGCTGAAGAGTCGACATTTTTATATATCAGGTCATCCCAAAAGTAATGTCATTTTCATACTGCACTTGTTCAAACGTGTCTTAGCTTGTCTAAACATGATTTTTTAAAGCTTTATGAATACTATTGAGCTGAGATGATCTTATTCTATGGTATATATACTTGATTAAGTTAGCAAGTGATTTATCTTTTATATCCTTTCAAAACTTAATGCTTCCTTGTATTTTTTTTTTAATAAATTAATTATCTTTTTTCTAGTTGAATATTTGAAAAAAATAATCAATAATATTTTATATTATTCCACTGCAAATTTATTCTAATTGGAAAAATATTGTTAAAGACTATTCTGAATTGCTGAAGAGTCGACATTTTTATATATCAGGTCATCCCAAAAGTAATGTCATTTTCATACTGCACTTGTTCAAACGTGTCTTAGCTTGTCTAAACATGATTTTTTAAAGCTTTATGAATACTATTGAGCTGAGATGATCTTATTCTATGGTATATATACTTGATTAAGTTAGCAAGTGATTTATCTTTTATATCCTTTCAAAACTTAATGCTAAAAACGACATTACTTTGGGATGACTTCATAATATTATTCTTATAAACAGCGCGCCGATTATTTACAATTGACATAATAACACTGTGCCATTTATTTTAATTTTTTAAATTATACTATGCGAATTTTTATTAAATTTCCAAGCTAAATTAGCTGTTCGATGCATGTTGGTTTTGAATTTTTGCATGATTAAATATATTAAATATTTTAAATTAATATAAAAAATTATTGTATAAAAAATTATGATTTCACACGTAATAAGACTTAATTGATTTCGGCAGATCTATCTTAAACTGAACTGTCGTAAATCGAATTCTCACTTGCCATAGGAACAGTGTTACAAATGATCATTCCGTTCTTAATATCGTCTTATATCTTAAAAGCATTAAAATTTATTGCAGTTATGAAAGTAAACTATATAACAATTTAGTATATTTATTGAAAATTATGAATAATAACAGAAAAAAAAATAACTTATGTATAAGAACAACTACAGAATGAAGAATGATATGAGGAGATGCACTCAACTCAAGAAGTAATTGCAAACTGCTGAGTGAACTCTTATGTAGATAATGATGAAGCATCACATTACGCTCTCATAAATCGAATTAAAAACACAAATTTGGTGTTTTAGGAGCCATCCTGTATGAAAATATAGACCTACTTCTCTTTAAACACAGATAGTCATAAATAAATAGCTTTTTATATATACCGTTCATAAAAAGCTAGACTACATGTCTGCTATTTTATTTATCTAAGTAGTGAGATATTATATCAATAAAAAATTATAAAATATTTCAGTAAATAGAACTGTTTTTCTCGTTTATTTTATTATACTGAATTAATTTTCGCTCGCTTCTGGTTAACTATATGTGCGATTGAAAATTAATTAATACACGAATCTGCATTATTTATCCATAAATACTTAAAATTTTAATCATGGTATTTGTGTATGTATGTATAAAATATGAAAACGATTAATTTTATATGATATTTTATAGCTCTATTGACTGTAATACAATTCTGATCTCGATAAGAGGATTAATAATTAATAGAAAGAATATTTGATACGCTTTAACTGCCATTTGCATTTTATTAAATATTTTTATTATGGTCTAATGGTTCGGATTCAACTTACTAATTTGCATTTTATTACGCGATACAAAAGTTTTTAAACTTAGGAGAGGGAAAAAAAAAACAATTTTTAAAACGATTAATATTGTTTTGGTCCATCTTTATTAATTATGGAATCCTTTCATAATCTGCACTCAACAGATTACTTCTCTCGACTTTCATATTCTCAACAGATTATTTTTAATCTGTAAATCTGTTTAATAAAAATCACGTAAAAAGCAAACAGGGAATTGGTCGGATATTTTAAATAAGTAAATTCAAAATTCGTCATTCTGATATTTTCAAAATGGCGGCGTAATAGATTTTTTTTTCGGTTCGTAAAAAATTAAAAAAAAAAACTTTCCAAAATACGACAATAATAAAATGTTCTCATTAAAAAAAACTTATTTTGGTATTTTGCTTTATATGGTAGCTTTGCATTATTCTTGAATCCATTACAGTGGATGACCGGTTAATATTTAATGAACAGTAAACATTTTAAATGCTATAAACATGTTATATTATTTAAAACTTATGCGTGGATAACGATATAGAAAATTTAGTTATTTAGCATGTCATCTCCACAAAGTCACATGCTTTATCATATATAATGTTGTGCGAAGAGGAAATTTGATAAGAGGGAGAAATTGGTGCTCAATAATTAATTTCGTTAAAGTTACTTCAGTTAAACGATTGAAATATATTTACATATAAATTATTGTTGGCAGTAATTTATATGTGATATTTCTTCTCAGCCATAATTCTATATGGACTGTATGAAACGAAACCTTGGAGCCGTCGATTTTGATTTCTCATTAATGCCAAAAATTATCTTTACCTAATAAAAATAACTTATATATTAGTTTTGTCTTTCTTCTGGTATAGTTTTATTCCTTATTTACAGGTTAGAAAAGGATACTTGGGGGAATTTTTGTGTAATTTTTTTGTTTTTCTGAATTATGTGTAAAAGAAATTTCTGAAGACAATTTTGTCAAGCGGATGGCCGCGTGGTAAAACTGTGGCTTATCACCTTGGAAGTAAGTGTTCAAATTGCGTCCCACTCCTCCAATTTTGGGAGAGTCCATATCTGGCCCGTTGAGCCCCATGCTTTAACTTTCTGGTTGACCTAATCATGGGTGTGATGCTCTACAAGTTCCTACCGTAAGGTGGCTTGATAAAATTAACCTAACCTGAAGACACTTTTGTTCTTTTGAGTGTCTTTTGAAGAATTAGCTAAACATCAAATTGAATAATTGAAAAGCGAAATCAAAATGCATAAAAGTAATTTCGTCACAACTAATCGATCGAAAATCTTCCGGGCATTGTTTGCCAGAAATCCTGAGGCTCAGATGAATGAAAATAATCTGTTGTAACTGATCAGAAGTATCGAAAATTCATAGATATAAGAAATATCAATGATTCCCATATCTTCAGCGGATAAATTCGCTTCATCCGCAACAATATTTGGTTAATTAATATAGTAAGTATGTGCATAGTATAGAAAACATTATTAAAATCATATTGTGTTTGATTAAATAAGACATTATGTTTGATTAAATAATGGCGTAGGTATCTGCACAGACATTGTGTTTGGTTAGATGGATAGCGTTTGGTAAAATAATTATGTTTGGTTAAATATTGGCACAGTATAAAAAGCATTATTAAAATCATATTGATTGTTATATGAAACAAAATATTCAAAAGAAATTCCAGAAAGTTTGAGTTCCTTCTAATTGCCTACTTTCCAAAAATTACCTATCGTTTGTTCATCGTTTGGAATCCATTGATTTTGTGATTATATTTAGATAATGCTTCAAAGAATACTCAAAACAGAAAAAAATATCTTCAGGTTAGATTAGGTTTGATTGTAGGAAAGGGGGATCTAGCATTGCCATCACCAGTGATCTACACTGACGGAAAAAAAAATCCCAACACCAAGAAAGACTTGTGTTAGATAAACTTATTGGATTTTTATAGAATTACTCAGCTAAAAGAATTATTACTGATTATGATACAGGATACTGTTCAGCTAACCTTTTCACACCTTATTTAACCTTTCCATTGGATGTTTTATTTTAAATGGAAATTTTATGTTGAATTTACAGTTAAGCCTGTTCTACATCCATAATTATGATGGTGATATATTACATATCTCAAATGAAATTTGCTTATATTTTATCACACAAAGAAATTATAACCATTCATCATGCTGTAAACTACCCCCTTCACAGGGGTGCAGCCCCACCCCACGTGGACTCCGGTGTCCGTGGGGAGATGAAACTGGGTGCAGCCCACCAGGGAGATGAAACCGGGCCCCAAGTGCCCGGGCCCGTTGGGGTGGGCCCCCATCCGACGGGGGCCTCTTAATCCCTGGCGGGTGCAGCCCCATCTACGGGGCCCCACGGGCCTGGGGCCCATTGGGGTGGGGCCGTCGGGGGCACGGTCGTGGCGTGCAGCCTTCTCGGGGCCCCCGTGCAATTACTACACATTTGAACTAATGCTTAATAAAATAGGACCCCCATGCAATTACTACACATTTGAACTAATGCTTAATAAAATATATTGTGCAATTACTACACACTTGAACTAATGCTTAATAAAATATATAGTAATAAATTTGCAAGATGAGCTATTATTATACGATATGCTGTTATATAAAGTATTATAAGATTAGATCAACATGCTGTCAGTATATAAAGTATTATAAGATTAGATCACAATAGTATATTTCCGCTCATTATATGAGCGGGTAATTTCTAGTAAAAATAAATACAATAATCTGTTAATAAAATGGAGCGGGGAATTTCTAGTTAAGAGAATTTAGGAAAATTGCTAGATCCTTCCTCGGGGAATTTCTAGTAATAATAATTATATTAATAGAACAAAACAAAATACCTAGAACAATAAAATCAGTTAATATGAAAAATTTTAAATCGTTTATTATTTGATAATTAAGAAATATATAATCTAAAGAAGAGTATATTAATAAGAATAGAAAGTTAGCCTTATGTTATAATTTTTAAAATCCTATGTAATTCATTAAAATTAAATGATTAAAAATACTTTAATTATTCATGATAATTTTTCATTCTTATCAAAAAATATATATATTTACTAATAAACGATAATTTAAAATTAATCTCAATCATTGATGTTATGTTTCACTCTGTAGTTGAAGCAACAATAGTATCCAAAAACTTAATCTCAGTAAATTTAATTATAAGCATCACCACCATCTGGTCTTAATGATAAATGAAACAAAAAACTTTCTCTTTCTGCAGGAATATTATCATAATTTTTATTCCTGATACGATATATCAATTATTAATCACAAACAAATGTTTTTATGTGCATTTTTTCATCTGCATTTTTTTGAATTTCACTAAACTTTCTTCATCTTTTGTTAACGTTAATCATACGTTATTTTCATTATGAAAATGTCGTCATGTTTATATTAACAAAGTTATTTTTTTTATAGAAAAATATTTAGTTTTCTTTTCAGTAAGAGATGTGGTACAAATAGATTTAAAAAGTTAATAATAGATAAAAGAAAACTGATTTATTGATGTTTTCAATATGATTATTTTAAAGCAAGTCATTATAATCATTGATATCAATAAGTCGGTATCATTTAAACTACTAATATATAAAAAATAAACTAAATACAATATTAATAAATTAGAAAATTTGAATTAAAAATTAGAAGTGACTATTTGGATGATTTTTTTGCTTTATTTTTTAAGCTGCCAATCAAGTGGTCGCTTCTAAAATGTAACAAATATTCTAATTTTATTATTTCTTAATAATAATGTTATTATTTTTATATTTGCCTTATTTTACAAATTAAAAGTTTTGGATTACATATTTAATTTTTAGATGAAAATCGTTTCTCTAAGAAAGCAATTCTAATGAGAATATAACATATCAGTTAAGTATATTTTAGCCTACTTTCTGAAGATAAAGGAGGCTTATTACGTAACTGTCATGTCTGCTATGTGTCCCTCACTAATAACTAATTAGTATATTTTCATGAAATTTTTTAGTAATGTTCTGCCATTAAAGGACGTCTCGACGCTGCATCGTTTAATCCTATAAGATCGTTTAATCTTACAAGATGGCATTTGATTTTTATCAAAATATTATTTTATATCATTGACAATAGATGACGCTAAATGCAAGATGAAACAAATGGCTTACCTGCACTGCTTAACACTTTGCGCCAGACATTATCAATGTAGAGACCGAGAATTCCCCCGAACGGAGACGAGTTGAGGAATTTAACAGTGGAAAATTTTATGACGAAATGCAATAGCAGTATATATTGTACTTCGTCATTTAATAGAACCTAGTTCTTTGGATTAATAAATCGAGGTAAGATATTTTATTCAAATTCAGAGGAAGTGATATCTTAACCATTAAAAGTTGAGATAAACATCCCCGGGAAAGGTGAACGAAGGGGTCAGAATATAAAAGAGCAAGGCCATCTCGGTTTGTTGTTGGTTAGTCTCTGCTGACTGGCTGGCTATCGCTTCTTCGCTCTTCGTTTTTCTCGGACGCTCGCATAGTTCTTCCTCCAACTCGTACTCCGCTCCGCACACTGATCTTACTCCCTTGATTCAAGTGTGACTGTATCAACGAAACACCAACAATTCGATCAAGATTCATCAAAAACAAACCGATAACGACTTAACGATAAGCTAGGAATGTTTATTTTCATGAGCGGATAACTATCTTTGTATCATTGTAGTTGGCCGTCTCCCTAAAATTGAGTGAGACACCGGACTACGGTAATACCTCTATAACTCCCTTCGGCGAATTCTTCTAGAGACAACTAATCAACGTATATGTCAATCGTCTAAAACTATATATCAAAGACTAAAAGACTATATATCAAAGACTAAAGACTGTGTGTGTAGTTTGTCATCGACAAATAATGAATTACCTCCACTGTTTGAAGATTTAAAGATATCGTCCAGGTATCTCTCCCCTTTTTGTCCGGAGTTTATTAAATATTGTAAAGTAGGAATCTCTCTGATGAATAAAAGAAGCTGTTGAAGTTTCTTTTAACGTTGTCTCTTCGTGACTGTCTGAACAGTTTCATTTGCCGCGCGCGCTGTTTACTGCTCTAAGACCTTACGCCTTAGTTCACCACTGGTCCCGGCGCGAACCCCACATCAATAATATATATATATATATATATGACGTAATATGATGTCATGACTATGCGACATCATCACGACGAAACAATTGGTGATGTCAGAAATAACACTGCTTTATGACGACACAATGCAATAATGGATGATGCCATATCGTTGCGATGATGATGTCATTGTGACATTTATGCTAGTTTGTTTTATAATCTATATTGGACAACATTAAACTTGAATATAAAAAAATCAATGAATTTCAAATGCTAAATAGAAAAACAAGCAATTCCGAAAAGAAATAAAATTGCTTATTTTTTGAATGTTACATTTATTTTTCATTTATTTAGCATTTAGAATCCCTTGGTTTAACCAGCATAGATGACAGGATGTCGTCAGCATCTTGGAGATGTGGCACATCGCGACGTCATGCATTATTGGGTTTGATGGCATTATTCATTATTATGCCACATTTCCGGCCTGATATCATTAAAATCTGAAAAGCTCTATGTTGCCCCCAATGCTACTAAACTTAGCGCCATTTATTGAAAATGAGAAAATAATTTTGATAAAAATGAAATTCTATCCTGCAGGATTAAACGATTCTATATGATTAAAGGATACCGCATCGAGGTATCTTTTAATGATAGAACATCACTAATATCATAAAAACCTGCTAATTAGTTCAAAAGTATTACTGAGGGACATACAGACAACGTGGAACTGATCTTATAAGTCTACATTTCTTTCGGAAACTACGCTAATAAAGGACATGTTGGGAAGTAGTTCTGTTTGAAACTGTTTGTTTAGTTCGATTATATCAGAATATTTAGAAACATTAAACATCTAAGAAGCATTTATATTCCAGATTTAATTAAAATTAGTTGAACGATATGATCTGTAGGTTTGTTTATACTGTAGAGAAGAGAATCATGCTCTTATATCATATAGTTTTTAGCCCTACATGACAAAGGTTTTTAGAAAAATTAAATTTGCAAAATTTTATTAATTAGTATATATTTAATCAAAAGCAATTAAACAGGAAATCTATAGAATTATTTATGGCAAAGATTGTGTTGAAATTTTCATAGTATCTCAAGGAATCCAAGAAATGCCGATTTGTCAAATTTCATCGATTTTTCCAATAATAATTATTTTTGAATGATTTTTGAAGGTGGCATCATTCAAAAATAAACCAATTTTTGGCGTAGAATAACAGAAAACGAAGGAGAAAAACAGGATAATTTTTACTATTTTTAAACTGCTTTAATTCTTTTAATAATTTGGCTTAAAGCTTTGACTATTGAATACTTTTCTGGAATACAAATATCATATCAATAGTTAATTTAAAACAAAAGTTACAGCCAATTGAATTTCTGCTGAAATGATTCCTGTAATAACAACCAATGTATGCCTTATGGTAAGTTCAGTAAGCTTAGTGAAATCAGAGAAATATGATATAAATAGCTATTTATTGAATACAGATATCCAAAGTGAGGCTTTTGAAAAGTTATAAAATGCAATATATATGTGGACTTTATCGCTTACAAATTATACTAGTGTGCAATGCGAATTTTGTTACACAAAACTTTATTATTGTTCTATCGCAGCGATCTCAAACTCACTCTCTTCAAAGAGCCACTTTAAACAACTTTGGTTGGTTGGGGATCTCATTTAAAATTAATGCCTGACAGGATAAAGAAAGATTTTTACGTGGAGTAAATAATCTGACGGGCTGATTATGCTTAACTATTTATATTTTAATTTTCTTAAAATGCTGTACAATCTGTTGCAAAAAACAATGCAGAAGGTCACAGTTTGCTGTAAGCGTATGAAGTGGACTTTTTCAAATTCCTCAGATGCCCATACTGCTGACGGATGTCTTAAAGGAATCTTCTTACAAGTTAGACTATTTAATATAATGAAATAACAAAACCATTTATCTATATCCGTACTTATGTATGCCACTTTTTATATTGATCTCAGATCTTCCTTTCTTATGAGTTCTCGAAACAAATGATTAAAATTTCACTGTTCATTCGCGATGAAATTTTAATCATTTGTATAATTAGCTGAAAGAGATCATAAGAAAGGAGTACTGTAAAATTTCACTGTTCATTCGCGATGAAATTTTAATCATTTGTATAATTAGCTGAAAGAGATTTGTTTCGCATTTCTCGCTCTATTTTTTTAAGCGTGCGTCGTTTTTTTTTTGCAATAGAGTATAATATGCCGCTATTCGTGTTCAAAATTATAAAATTATTTATAAATAGTAATAGTTTTTATAAATTTTAGTGAAAATTTTGAATTGAAAAATTGTTTTATTGGATTTCAATAGAATTTATAAAAACATATTAAAGTGATTTTCAAATATTTTATGAAAAACAGTTGTATTTTTCCCGAATATCTTCATATACTCTTGCGTAACATTATAATAAATGCTAAAAAAAGGACCGTAAAATAAGGAGTATGGAGCCACAAGTTTGAAACTGCTGCTCTAGAGAATTCTTAAAATTCTATTATTTTCAAAGTTTTAATCTTCCAGTGAAATGTTCGGAATAAATAATAAGATTTAAAATATTTACGTTAAAATAAAACATTGTGAAAGTGAACAATAAATATCTTTGATAATCATATAATTAATTAATTATCTTTATAAAAGAAAGCTCTATAAACTTTAAAATGATTCGTTATCTTTTTATTTTAAGAGAAATTTTTTTCTTTCTCTTGTTTAGGAATTTGAATTATTGCTTAATTAAAATGATTTATAAAAATATATTGCTGGATATGATAATTATATAGATAGTTTATTTTATTATATGTATATTATGTGCCTGATGTTGCTCGGAATTTCTAATACATCATTTGAAGAGACATTTAAAGATGAGAGTCAACAGTACATTAATATATATGCAGTAATTTTATTGCAAACTCTGAACAAAACTTATAAAATTCTAAAATTTTCATGTAAAGGAAATTTATATCCTTAAAAAGTAGTTTCAAGTTTTCATATTGATTGAATATACAAGATATTTATTTATAACAAAAGGAATAGAAGACAGACAGTACGTTAAGTTTAGCCCAGTGAAACAGAAAGGAGGTGATAAGTTGTGAGGAAAGAGGAGTAAAGAGAAGTGGATTTTGCTCAGCATGTAAAATGAAATTCTGTATAATAAGTAAAAATGAAATTCTGTATAATAAGTAAAAATGAAAATATATTTCAATAGTATTATCCAGGAATGGAAGTCAACTAATTATTAGATTCAAACAATTGTTTTTTAATTGTTTAAATATATAATGCCGATTTTGTTTTTATTAATGAGCTGCTTCTGATTAAAATAATTTATTTTCTTTTCTAAGCATTGATCAAATATCTTAAAAGTACCTTCTAAAACAATAATAAAAAATCGATATTTGCTTACCTAAGTACAATTATAATAAATTATTCATCTAATCAATTAAGTATATTTAAATTAAATTTCAAATTTCTCAATATATTTAGGCCTATATTACTTTATTGTGATGATAGCAGAAAATAAATAAATTGCTGAAAGCTGCTAAAGGACAGTACGTTACAAATTTAAGCTAATAAATTAATAGTTATCAAAGTAATTAATTTCTCTCAAATGAATATATGTGATAGTCCTTCAGGAGAATGGTTGTTGTCATCATTTATCTTTAAATTCAGTTATAGATAAGCTTATCAGTTTCCTCTAGTTTTTATCATTTAAAAAAAAAGTCGTGAGATTCGATAATACTATGAAATCTATAAATTTTCGTCAAAAATGATAAATCATATTCAGATTTAAAATACCAAAAATTGAAGATTATTAAAAAATTGTAAAAAGTATAAGACGTTATTATATTTTTTAGATTTATCTGAAAAATATCTATATTTTATCAAAAACGATTCAATATTTTACTATTTTCCTATTAAAAACTTTAAAATATCAGAAATATTTATTTTCATTTTATGTGGTTTCTAAAACCGATTGAAAACTTTTCGAGTCTTTCTAGATATTAAAAATGGAGTTCGGTAGTGCGTTATTTGGATAAGGTTTCCAAATAAGATTGAAGAGAACTTTCTGCAAGTTTCTCCATTCTAGCTTTCGGGAAGTTTTATCAATTCTGTTTTCAAAATGTTATATTTTGGGTTCTGTAAAATATTTACAATAAGTAACTGAATATAAGTTTCATTTATTCGAAAATTAGTATAGAATTAAATAATATATAATAGTTTAAACATTTTATAGTTTTAAATTCATGTATAAATTTATTATAATCCAAAAATAACAGTTAAAAAATAAATAAATAATTATTTTAAGATTTTATTCATATAAATAAGTAAAATATAAGCTGTATGCTATTTTGTGATATGACCTAACTTTTTTATTAATATTAAAGTTTAAGCGTTCAACATTAAAGTATATATATTTTTTAAAAAATATTTTATTATTTTTCCTTTCAATAATTCTGTTCATATAAGAAAATTATATCACAGAATGTTTCGATATTATTAAGTTTCTTTAGTTTGCTCCTAAGTACTGTTCTGTTACATAAGAATATATATTATAAAATTTAATGACAGTTAAAATTTTATCGCTGTATCTTTGATTTTCATTCTATTCAATCATACTGAATTGAATATTGGTCATAATAAAATCACTAATAAAGAGAACAGATCTACGATGAGATCGGCCCAGATACTGGTTATGTAGGGGAAACTTGCTTAATTCCTACCCCTGCCTAAATCGTACTCCCGCTGTTTCTCCTAAGTTAAGATACTTACAGATATTTCCAGCTGTAGAAAGTGTAAACAACAATCAGCCATGCACTCGTAAACAAACCAGGACATGTGCGGTCACTCCATGAAAAAATATAAAAAATAAGTTTTCTGGTTAATTTTCATTAAAATTTTTGCTCGATTCTTAAGGATTTTATACAATTACTATTCGTGAGAATCAGTGAAACCAATTTTTATATGAAACTGTCAATTTTCAAATTTATTTCTCGTTTATTTACATCAACGGTCAGTGTCCTATAGTCTAGTGCCGTAAATTTGAATTCAAGTTGACCTATGTGCCTATTCCGTACCACCATGTTAAGCTTAAATCTGTTACGGATTTTTTTTTTTTTTGATAAATATGAAGGTATTATTGAGAAAGAAAAATCCATAGCAAATCAAATATACAATGTGGACGAGACAGGTCCTATAGTACAGTCCACAAACGAAACTTGAGGGGGCGCACCGTTTAAATTATGTGCAAAAAATAATTGTGTCTTTCGACAACAACAATAATAATTACAAAACACAAAATGCGCCAATACAGTTTAAATATAGGCGCCCTGAGCGGGCGATTCGCTCGATCATATATTGTGCCAGCCCTGGTGTGATACAATGAACACAGTGCAAAATATGGGTACACGAGCTTTGTGTGGGAATAGCTAGACATACTTCTGAGTATTTATGTGATGATAGCAGTGATTAAATTTGAAAGTACGAATTAGGATAAATATGATACGATTTACAGACATTAATCCTAAATCGTACTTTTTCCACATTTAAAATAAATCGTTTTTATTAGTAGAAGTTGATTATTTTTTGTTCTTTAAGTTTATAAAACTGTTGATTCTATTAATATAGAGTTGATTACTACTAATTTTGATTAATTTTCTCTGTTATTCTTTATGTAATAAGCATGTTTTCTTAGGGGGTACGATTTAGGCAAGTTTCCCCTATTAATTTTCCGGATACCATCCCTGAAAAAGTGAAAATATAAAAGTTTATTACGTGAAATCTATCTTAAATCCTCGAAGTTAAGGTAGAAATCCATACATGGAGCAAATTTACAATTGTCCTCTAGTGATTCACATCGATTTTAATTTTTTAATAATCCATGTCGTCACGGTATTTTAAATTTTAATTTTAATACTGATTCAAAAATGTATTTATACAATATTTTAATAATAATAATAACTAGTGGCACTAGCCATTATTAATTAAAAACAAACTATCACGTTTTGTAATGGTCAGCACGGGTAAAATTTCGACATAATAAAATGTTTAAAATGAGTATTGATTAATAATAATCAGAATTGAATCTTTGAAATCACACCTCCAACGTATTGAACGCTGGACACAAATATTTGGAGACTCCCTTATTCGGGAGGAAAGTTATGAATGTTTGTCAATCTGACACTTAAGTAGCAGGGACAAAACTGTGTGTGTGTGTTTGAATTTCGCGAGAAATGATCATCTCTCCAATTATTACAGTTTATAAATTATTATATTTCTTTTTTACCAATAACTTAAAAAACATTCCTAATGATATACTTGTATTAATCTGTTTTCAAATATTAATTTCGTAATAATTACGCTTGGTTTCAGAACCATCTGTTGCCTTATCATAAAAAAAGTAATGCTGCAAGCGATAATACCATCTGTTACCTTATTATAAAAAAGTAATGCTGCGAGGGATAATACTTTAATCTGTTACCTTATCATAAAAAATAAAGCTGCGAGCGATAATAGTTTAGACTTTAGAGCGATCAGTCTTGCCAATTTACCTCCCATGCTTTGCGTAACCCACCTCCCATTCATTGAATGCGTCTGGGACACATCTAACGCGTCAGCACGGTACGTGGATTGGAAACTGTAGCCGATCATGATTTCCGGTTTCCAGCGCCTAGTTAAATGTGACAAATTTTTTGGCCGGAGCTGTACATCTTCAGTGCTGTATATTCAAATTGTATATTCAATTAGTTTTGAATCTACGGTTAGAATTCACAAAAAAACCTTACCTGTGACTTCTGTATCCTTATAACAAATTCAAATTTTGTATAGTATGATTTGAATTGATGCATATTTTTACTATGTTTCTCATCCTTCAAAGCATTCAGAATTAAGAATTTTCACATGTAAAAGGTGGTGGTGAAAGAGTTTAAAACTTGAAAGCCAACATACAGGGGTATACATATTTACTCCTGAATGTAGGCTTATAGGAAAACAGTTGATTTCTACTGCAGTTACTAGAGGGCAGCACTAAAAAGAGTTTAATAGATGCCTATGGGAATTTCGTATCCTTATGTATAATCCGTGACTTGGACCGAGTTTTAAGTTCGTTTACACGTTCCGAGCGTACTCTGTTTATAGTCTGAGGTGAAATGGCGGATCTCATGCTTGAAGGGTTTATAAATAAATACGCAAATGTTAATCCTTTGACTGCTATGGACGCATAAATGCGTCCAGCTAAAGTTACCGATGTGAGCTATGAACGAATTGTTTCGAACAACATTCATTTAATAATTATATCTTCCTTACCACTGTACAATTAAAATAAATTTTATTATTATTTTTCCCCAATATTTATCATTTTTTTTAAATAATGAGAATCGATTTTGTTTTTATAAAAATATCTTCTTATGGTTAAGTTTTGATTGTATTTGATTTTATGACATTAATATAGTAAATGATTTCATGTGAGAATCTTTTTTTCTTTAAACAGTGTGAGGATCGCGAGGGGTAGGCGCTGTAAAAAGAAGTCGGGATTTGTCCGCGTCGTCGCGTTTGGCGCGCGGATCCGTGACGTCGAGGTCCAGGATTGGAGATTGACGCAGATACACAAATTCAACAATAAAAATATTTATTTAACAAAATAAAAGTATAAAAATTAAAGCGAATTATTAAATCAAAGCAATTTAAGCCATAATTACTAAAACATCTTAATCTAACTATTAATACATTTTCAGAGAGAGAGTTCCGCCACCCCCACGCACATACCTGGACAGAGAAATCATACAATTCTATTTCACATTTCTTATTATCGTATTTGATCACTTAACACTAAAGTTCAAAAGTTCACATATACCTAGCCCTCGATTTGCACGGTACTCAATTTACACGGTTTTTAAATTAAAACAAAAAAATTTATTTTGGGTTTTATTTTGATTGTTTTGCATTATGCCATATATTTATGTTTTATTTTGATTGTTTTGCATTATGCCATTTATAAATTTAAAAAAGATTATCATATTGTCACGTTTTGTGGGTTTACGAGTTTGTAGAGATTAATAGAGTGAATATAGCTATATTTCGTATTATCTAATTTATTCACACAAAACAAAATAATCTTGTTTCACTATAACTAAATTCAATTCAAAACACGCACATACCTGGACAGAGAAATCATACAATTCTATTTCACATTTCTTATTATCGTATTTGATCACCTTATCTGTTTCTCACATTTATAACAGAGATGATTATTTGATAGACGACTTGATTGTTTTGAATGAATTTATTGAAATTTATATATTTGTTCATTCATCAGCATTAAAATCATATATTTTAAATTCTTTTTATAGTTATTTGATAAATAAAATAAAATATTTTCAGGGATTCTTTAAAAAAATTCTTAAAAAAATTTTTACATCTATTTGAATACCAATTGGATTGTAAAATATTTCAATTTTTACATGCATTTTATAGTTTATAATATATGCGATAAAATTCTGATATTAAATTAGATCGTTTAAAAAATATAATTTTATTGGAAACGCTTTGTAACATGAGAAATTAAATAAATAAATTTTCTGTATTTTAATGTTAAAAAAAATGCACTTTCATAAAATGAAAATAATTTTTAAAATGGTTCAATTCATTTAAAATGATTATTATTTTAAAGAATTAAAGAAGTTTCATATTCATAAGATTTATTCTTTTTTATCGTTTTAGCAAAAAATTTAATTTTAATTTTTAATAAATGACTGAATTTTAATTTACTGTAACTAAATTAAATATCTGTTTTAAATTAGAAATTCGAACAATATTTTAAAAAATCGACAAATATTAATTAACTTACAATATAAAATAAATAATTAGAGAATTATTTAAATAACTAATTATTTATCACATTAGAAAAATGGATTTTTTTTTATATTCACGATAGTAGAAACTATAAAAAAGGAGTATCATTTAATATGCATAATACATTCAGCATTGACAAGATGGCAATTCTCTCTAAATGGTACTAGATTCGCTTTAACGCGTTTTTCGCCAATATTCACGATAGTAGAAACTATAAAAAAAGAGTATCATTTAATATGCATAATACATTCAGAATTGACAAGATGGCAATTCTCTCTAAATGGTACTAGATTCGCTTTAACGCGTTTTTCGCCAATATAAATCTTGCAGATATATATGGTTATCCTATTTTGAAACGTTAATGATACTGGCTATGATAAATAAATCCTGTTATATATGTGGTGTATAAGTGAAGAGCAAGACTTCAATAATTCACTTCATTTGACGGGTTAAGGGCATAAAATAAGATCAATGAATGCTGAAAAATAGTCGAATATTATTTTCCTATATATACTTCTTTAATAATAGTAGTAAATTATTATTTATTGATAAAATATGCAATATATATATATTAAAATATTTAATTTACTGACTTTTAAATGAATTTCAATTAGAAATAAAAATATACTGTAATACATTTTTAAAAATTTCACTGATATATGCTACATATTATTTATAATAATAATTCTCAATTTTTTTTATTTTATATTTGAATGCTTTTCAGTTAAAACTTTTAATATTTACCTCTTGATAACAATATATTACATAAAATGCAATAGCATTGAATCATGTCGCATACTTCACGCTATGACACCCTTCACAAATCTATTCTGTTTCCAATTTATATCGATCAAAATTTCAAATTTTTCAGAAAATACAGTTTCATTTTTTATAAAATTTAAAATTAAATCTAAAAAAATTTTATACATATAAAAAAAATTCGAAAAATTACTTTTTACTTCATCACTATCCATCTTGATTATTATATGTACTAAGCAATCTAATCATTATCGAAAAGTGCAATTCTATATAAAATATGTACTTATTAATAATAAAAATTAATAATTTAATCCCATTAATAAATATTTTAAAACATTTCTTACAGTGAATTTAAAATATTTAATTAATTAAAGATTTAAATCTGTTCCAATAAGATTAAATTATTAATATAGCTACGTCTGGTTTAAGTATTAGTTATAATTTTCGATCAGAACTAAATTGATTGAATGCTAATTTAAATAATATAATATCAGATTTCTGTAATTTATTAAATTTGAATGATATTATGTATAATTTATTAATTAACTGTTAAATTAAGCTCGCTTATTGACTGTCATATTAATAAAATCATATGAGGAAATTATATGTGAGGAAAAATAATAATTTACATATAGAAATAACTTATAGTCTGGCATAAAAATAGAATAATATTAAATTTTAACTTAAGTATTTTAATTAAAAAAAAATCTATTAAATAAAAAATAGCATATTTAAAATTAAAATTTTTTGTTTCTATACTTTACTTTATCAGAAAAAGGAAAATGAGTGCTTAACTTTAATCCTATAAGATAAAATCGATAAGTCTATATACATTTTTGCTTTTCTGATAATCTCTTCCTAGGAATTCGAAATTTATTACTATAATTCTTTTATCCAATAATGCTGTTCCATTTTTAGAATTTTTTTTTTTATCTTTATTGGTGATTATAAATTAAACTTAAATAATAAAATAAATATTACTTATAGTTTTGGACAGTATTTAAGTGAAATAATGCTTACAATATATTTATTTTTACTATAAATAATAATGTGTTAGACTTATAAGAGGAGAATCTGAAAAAATCTAATAATTTATGTACGTCTTCGTTGCATTTTTATATCATGCATATTCATTACTCCAAAGAGAGTAAGAAATCCCTATTTGAGCCAATAATTTATTTCTAGATTTATGGCATTTTTTGAAACAAGTGGTATTGAGAGGCAGTGTCCCAGATCTGCCATGACAAAATATATTATTAATTTCGTTCGTTTGCTCTACTTTACCCAGAGGAATGGTACAACTTTAATTTCGACTACACAAAAACTATCCCTCTTAAAAAGTAAATATAATACGAAAGTGATGAGGAATCAGTGGCTATTTTATAGTTTAAATAAAACTCATATCACTGTACTTATTTAAAAAAAATCTTTTAAAAATACAAATAAAATCTTTCACACTTGAAATCAGTTTGAAATGAGAAGCGATCAAGAGCAATCTAATAATTGATCAAAAATTGTTTAAAAGATATCATTGGTGACAGAAAATCAATTGTTAGGTGGCTTTCAAATAACAAGTTTCATAACAATTAGAGTGAAACAATATGTATGTGCTTCTCTTTTTCAAAGTTAGTTGAAAGTGGCGATGTTAAATTCAATAATGATTCATTTCAATTTATTCAACATCATAAAGATCTTGGAATTATTCCTGATAGCAAAATGAAATTTGTGAAGCATATAAAAATAGTAAAAATGAATATTAACTTGAGTCTTAAAAATTTTAAATACTGTATCTTAATTTAAAACGATGGGATTGAGGCTTCTGATAGGATTCATGTAATATATGAACCGGTTATTTATGGTGCAGCTGCTAAGTCCAATTTCAATAAGTGAGTGAACACTTCATCGCGTACAACACTTCATCCATACAATTGAAGTCATAACATCAATTATATGTGAATTACTGTTATGAAGTCGGAAAACAGACTTGAATGTTCAAAGATTTTTAACAATTCACTATATTTTATCATTAAAATTTTAGATAGACCTATTAAGAAGACATTGCCGTTTACTTTAATTTCCTATACTGTTCCATTGATGATATTAAGACATAAGAAAGTTTTATATAGTCCGTATTATAGACTGCGTATTAAATCTCGATTTTTTTATGTTAGAAGAGCAATGCAGTTTAATAAAAAATGATTTAATTTGTATTCAGTGTTGCTAGACATATCCATAATGGGCTCAACCCATTTGTATAAGTTTATTCTAAATAAACAAGTAAATAAAAAAAACTTGATATTTTCTAATGCGGAAAAATTTTTTAAATTGATATTTTAATAAATATTTAATTTAAGGTCCTAAATTCTATATAATTTAAATAATATTTTTATTCTTCAGAGTGGTTTATTTTTGCACATTAAAATAACAGTAAATGGATATTGTAAATTTCTAATTTTTAAAGCTTCTAATAAAACTTGCCTTTTAGTTCATAAAACAGTAGGAAAAAAATAGAATGAAAGACCGAAAAACATAAAACCACGAACAAAAATATTTCTAACCAACAAATTTTCGATTTTGAATGCAGAAATGAAGAAATGACCATAGTAAAACATGCAAAACTGAAATATTGTATTTGTCATCAATAATATTGAAAGCGAATTTATGATATCGATTCATTCACTTCATCCTTGCCGTAAAATTTTTATATAACAATTTGATTTAACGTTCATAAAAAGTATGATTATATAGTCTCTATTATAATTATATTTTTGTTATTCTTCAAACTGCTAATTAAAAATTTTACAATAAATCGGGGAATATACTGCATTTGGATAATACAGTATGCTGCACTGATACAAATAATTCTTTATATTAATAGCAACACAATTTAAGGGACTGTGCGCATCCGCATGCTATCAGTTGATGTCAGAAGATACTGACAGATGAAACAGAACCTTCGATTCTTCGCAATTATCTACTGATCTTTTCTGAAAATCAAGTGACTGCTAGAAGCATTGTCAAAAGTTTTTGCTGTGTTTAATTGATTATTATTCAAGAAAAAAAAACTGTAAAGGACGGATATGGATATATGTCATCAATTGCATATACCTTGTAATTATTTTTGCATCTTGAATGCTGCCCTTAAGTTTCTATTAATTATTAATTTTAATTTTAGAGTTTAATTTTTTCCCACGTATCAAGGGTTTCGAGATAGAGAAGTTCGAGATAACAAGGTTACACTATATTCAGTAAGGTGAAGATGATCACTTTTTATCAATCCAGTAATTGAATTCTGGTATATTCAGTAAGTCTGAGTGATTGAAACCATTAAGTGAAATGTCTTAATTACTAAGCACAAGAAGTGATTCAAATAATTTGATTGCCTGATGATATGATTACTATATATCATCTAAGATGACTGAGCTGCTGATACATAAATGGATATTCCATACATAATGTTAGAAACTATTGTTGCCAAAAGCCAAGAATGGAATACATGAGGGTTGTTGATTTCTTAAAGAATTGTTTGATAAAGGCAGTGTTTTGATGAATTTTATCATCATTTCACTATGAAATTTAAAAGACAGATGATGATCAAGGATTATTCTTAGATAAGTATGATTATTAGTAAAAGAAATAGATATATTAATAAATGGACTATAAAAACTTTCAGTGATTGTTTTGCTTAAAAACATAAGATGTTTTTCTTATGTTGAAGGGTCTTCAACATATTGTTTAATAATCAATATTTATTAGTTTTAAATCATCAATATATCCAATAATATTCAGATGTTATATAAGGTTAATGATACAAATTTATATTAATACAAATTTATGAATATGTTATCATAATAAAAAGAAACTCTGAAAAATTATATTAATTGTTAATTTTGTTACTGCTATTCAAAAAGTGAATTCAGTTGAGAAAATATTGCAAAAATTTTCACAAATAAATAATAAACAAGCTAACAAGGAGACCCCCGCGAGTTGGGAAATGCGGAATCTTGAATGCTGCCCTTAAGTTTCTATTAATTATTAATTTTAATTTTAGAGTTTAATTGATATTGCTGAATATGCCGAGAGCATTTTATTCCATAATCCATTAAATTTTTCCATGTTTAATTTTTGATCTTTTTCATTCCAAAATGATATAAAAAAATATGAATTAGATTTGTTAGGCTATTTTCCGTTGTCTGTTCGTCTGTTCAAAAATATAACAAGCTAAATATTATGTGAATATGCTAATTTTATCATATTATATATTAATAACAACATAACAGAATCTACCTTTCATGCTAATATAATTTCCTAATTTCGTTTCCATATTTATTTTGCTGTTTTTAAATGTGTTTTGAATGTTGTATAATATTAATCTTAGCTGTTCTATATAACTCGACTCCGTGGATAATGATATTTCTCATTCATTATTTTTAACATTAATCTTTTGAAATTTAAGTATTTAAATATTTCAAAGTCTTCTCTTATTTTTATTACCTTAACGATGGTAGTTTATTTTTTATTTCTAATACTTAAACACAAGCAAATGTTTTTTAACTTAAAAGAAAATTTTGCCATATTCTACCCACTTATTCTAATTGAAATCTGCTTAAGAAACTTCACGTATTGCACGAATCTTGAGTGTTCAATATTTCAATATTTTCACATTTGCAGTAAGTTCACACCTAACATCTACTATAAATTGTGAGTAATCTTGAGTATTCAATATTTCAATATTTTCACATTTGCAGTAAGTTCACACCTAACATCTACTATAAATTATTTTTATAAATTGTTACTATGTTAAATAAATTATAATACTCTTAATCATTAATTATAATTTTCAATTTATTTAAACAGAATATTTTATAGATTTTATTAAAAAGAAATTTATTCAAACTTATTATTAATAATATGAAATAATATTATATGGTAAGATATCCGCTTTCAGCGATGGCTGCCTGGGTTCAAGTCAGGCTAGTGAGCAAAAATTTTTTTTTGTTTTGATTAATTAATAACATTTACTGTTTTAATTTAAACAAACACATTTAATTTTTTGCTCATAATACTTTTGTTATGAAACTTTATGACTAGAGAAAAGTGATAGTGTGTTATAGCGATGGCTGCCTGGGTTCAAGTCGGGCTAGTGAGCAAAAATTTTTTTTTGTTTTGATTAATTAATAACATTTACTGTTTTAATTTAAACAAACACATTTAATTTTTTGCTCATAATACTTTTGTTATGAAACTTTATGACTAGAGAAAAGTGATAGTGTGTTATTACATGTGAAATTGATATATATTGATATTAAAATAATTTATATTTTATTGTAATGTGTTTGTTTAAATTAATTAAAAAATTAAAACAGTAAATGTTATTAATTAATCGAAACAAAAAAAAATTTTTGCGCATTAGCGCGACTTGAACCCAGGCAGCCATTGCCGAAAGCGGATATCTTACCACACAGCTGCGGATCGCATCAAATAGACTACTTTATTATACTAATTTATAACAGATTACAATATTTTTTTGGTTGTTTTCTTTTGATTGACTGGCTATCTACACCTAATATTTTAAGAGTGTGTTCAGTAGTGTCCTCTCTACGAACTACATAAGTTTCATTCACATCCGCGTTTCCCAACTCACGGGGTCTCCTTGTAAGTAAAGTATTTATATATATTTGATGCACCAAATAAACAAGCAATATTATTTTAAAAATTATCATTATCTTAATGCAAAATTTCTTTAGTTATAATTACTATTCAATATTAATTTTTTCAGACAACAAACTATGAAATATTGTAAATTTTGATTTAGAATTTTTTAAAGCTTTCTTAAAAATTTAATTATATCTAATGTAAATAGAATAAATTTGCAGTATATATACATAATGCATACTGTATATACAAAGCATTTTTAACCTCTTAATTTGTTTACATTATCATCTATATTCAAATTGTTTTTTCCTTTCCTAGTATTTTACTAAAAAGAATATAAACATTAATAAAGTATATACAGTGAAAACTGACTTCACGACCACCTATATAAGAAGACCACCTGATGTGACGACCACTATTTTATGGGAACCAAATTTTTTCCTATAGAAATAATGCTATTTGACCCTCCATAAGACGACCACCTCCCTAATGCGACCACAACCATCATTTTTATAGACCAAACATAAAGTGAAACTGTCTATGACGACCATAAATTTTTAATATCGCTACTAATTGTCTATATTTATTGCTTACATCAGTACCATTTTCTTTTAAACTTTAAATTTCATTTAAGCCAAACCACTACAATTGAAAAAATTGCACTGTACGAATTTTTCCGCATCATTCATATCATGAGAATGACATAGAGCGCTGGAATAACGAAATCACAGTATCATTTGTACTTTAATGCGATATGTTTTTAATATGTACAGTTCGTTCCAAAAAGTTTGTCACCTGCTTCGCATGAGCTGAGCTTACCTTAAGTTGATCGGTTATAAAGTCTGTCAGTTCGATCGTGCATAGTGGAAGCTAAAAATGGACGTGAAGAGCAGTATACTGTCCTAGATTATGAGTCGCTCTATCCATCAATAAAGTAAGCACCGGCCGCCCTCGTGTTATATCGCTTTTTTATGTGCTATCTGCCAGATTCCCAATGCTGCCACATTGGCACAGACATTCGGACACATATTCAATATTTTTTGTTCTAGATTACATCGGTTCAGTTTCATCAAAATCGGTGGGGAGTCACCTGTGTCCTCTCCTTGTAAGATAATATATAGAGTACTAGTAAACATTAGAAGTGGGAAATCCATAAATTTTGTGAATTTTTGATTTCTGATCATTCCAACTTATGATGATGGTATCTTTCTGATACTTTAATAGTAGTTTGTAACCATTTCTTTTTTGTTGCAATAAAAGATATATACTGTTTCTGTTTGAACAAGAAAATTCCTGATTCTTGATTCAATGTTCAAACATTATTATGTCCTAAATGGCAATTGTTCCTTAGCAATTGTCAAACAGTGTATATTTATGCCACTAAAATAAATAATCTTAATTATTTATTTTATTGTTACAAATACATGAAAAACTCTAAATTGAAGATAAGTAATATAGAATAAAATCAACAAAACAAAAGAATATTAAAAAATATACTTATCAAATCAATAAGGTATTTTTATATTTTTGGAAAATTTTTAACTAAAGTTTGAGAAATACAAAAAATTTTTCAAATAAAACAGTAAAATTCTATTCTAAAATACATCATAGGACTATGTAGAATTGCTTATTATAGACATTATTTATTATGTTTGAGAATATGGAAACATGATTTACATATGAAAGATTTTATATAAGCATTTTATGTGTTAATGTTGTAATTACTTCATTTCATTTTCCCCTTTTTGTTCTATTTTTGATAATTAGTAATATGGAAAATAAAAACTGCAAATTTTTAGTTAAGATAAAAGTACAGCTTGCAGTTATAGTGGTTTCATTCCAGAGCATTGCTGCAAAGCAAATCATAACCTGTTTTTCATTCACTAGTGCTTATTAAAGCCTAAAAATATATTCATACTATCATTAAGTACCTATAGTGTTAGGCCTAAAAGAAACTCATCCAGATGGCTATGTTATAAAGCATTTATTTACCATCTTGAAGAATCCAAATTTAATTCTGGGTCTTATACTTCATGTTTTGAAGCTTGAAAAGTGAAGTATTAGCAAGAGTGCCATAAAGTGAGATATATCTTTATTTATAAAAATAATGTATTAGTTCAAATATAAGAAAAAATCAATAATAAAAAGAAAAAATCATTATATATTTGAATTTTAAAATAAAATTAATTTCTTGATGACGTTTTATTTTGCAAAACTCTGCCATGTTATTTATGTTTCTAATGCAATTCTTGTTATCTAGATCTGCAATGTTTTTTTGGCCAAATCTTTTGTTTTCCACATACATCATTATAAATGGTAATTTTGATGATATCTGTCAATTGATATGAGATTTGAAATTAAAACTGGCATAATACTAATTAATAAAAAATATTAATGTTATTTTAATTAGCCAGTTCTATAATAAATACATAACTACTGTCAATATCACTAGCTATAATATAGAGTGGTATGCTATATCCTTCTATTGTTAACTGGACAATGACTTGATGAGGTTCTTGATGAATTACAAAAAGTTTTATTTTTCTTGAGAGGTGACTTTAATGCCAAATCTCCTATCTGACATAGTCCCTTCAAAGATAATAGAGGGTTTAAACTAACTGAATTTAATCTCTACTAGAAGCACTAAACAGCAGGTGCAAAACAAGTAACCTTTATTGCTAACGTTTTTGATGCATTCGCATCATCTTCAGGCATAAATAGAATATAACATAACAGATTTTTAAATAAATTTAAACAAACAGAATATGCGTTTCTAAGAACGATGCAAGTTACTATGGTAACAAGGAAAAACGGTAAACAAATACATAAAATAGGGAGTACAAAATAAATAATAAAATAACTAAAATAAATATAAATTAAACTAAAATACAAAATGTACACACAAACAACGTATTCTTATAAAAGATCAGTTCATTTTTCAGACCACATAATATTCAAGTATGTCAGCTTGAATCATCATATTACTCTTTATCTGGTAGGCTGCATTTCATTGCTAAAGGGTTAAATCTATCATCATAATGCGGCATTACTTCACATATCCACTTTAGCTAAGAGATACTTCCAAGCAGCTCGTTGATTAATGTTTACGATATTCTCTTTATTCTCATTAGCCTACATTTCTAAAGCTTCCGCTAAGACTGCATTGTTCATCTTTAATCAAAGGTCTTATAATTTCTGCCTTATCCCAATCTACTCGTATGTTATATTTTAATGCTTGCATTGCTAGGGCTGTAGTCATAGGTCCACTACATATGTCTTTTTATGTTCACATAATCTTTTTTCTAAATTTCTAGTGGTTACTCCGATGTATACCTTATCTAGGATATGATTGTAATGTATGACTATGAGAGTTTGTACCCCTCCCTTGAAATTGAACCTGTTTGCTTAGCATTTTATAGGTTCCTCCTCGCCAATCCAGCCGGGACCCAGGTCAAACCAACACTACTAAGAGACCTAGCTTATTTAGTAATGCATAAATCGTATTTTACCTTTCTGGGAACTTTTTATTTACAGAAGAAAGGGGTACCAATAGGGAGCCCTATGGCTGCCCCCCTTGCAGAGCTAGTCCTAAGGGAAGCAGCAGCAAAAGTTTTACATAACCTTAGAAATGAGATGAAATTTTATCTGCGATACGTCGATGATGTTGTAATTGTTTGGAGGCAAGGATCCGACCCCAAATCCTTAGAAGGCAGTATGACATTGAAAGCTTATGGATTAATTTTAAAACAGCAGCATACTAGTAAAACAGCAACTCATTTTCTCGACATCAGCTTAAGCCTAAGTGGAAAACGTCTCAGCACAACCGTTTATAGAAAGCTGACTTATGAGCCGGTCATTATACCAAGATGGTCCCCTGACCTGATAGCTTATAAGCTTCTGCCTTTGCATATTACTTCAAAAGAGCAGAATCGTATATAGATACGCAGGTAGAAAAAGAAAAAGAGTTGCAATATATCTACCAGACAGGGCAGCTGTATGAGTACACAAAAGGCTTCCTAAGAAAAATCTATGTGAAAGTCCAGTTATCTACAAGCAAGGAAGTGGCACCGATGGAAAGGGCAGATAGTAAATACCAACCTATCCCATTCGCAATGAAAAACTCAAAGCTAGTTAGAAGCTTAGCAAGGAAGAGTGACAGAAAGGTTGCTTACAAAAGATACCTCACATTGTTCAACCAATTAAGAAATGATAAAGATAAGATAGAAAATAGGCAGAAGGCAGGTGTCTATAAGATACCACTTAGGAATAACGACACTAATGTAGATGAGGTATACATCGGAGTAACCACTAGAAATCTAGAAAAAAGATTGTGTGAACATAAAAAAGACATATGTAGTGGACCTATGACTACAGCCCTAGCAATGCGAGCATTAAAATATAACATACGAGTAGATTGGGATAAGGCAGAAATTATAAGACCTTTGATTAAAGATGAACATGCGATCTTAGCGGAAGCTTTAGAAATGTACGTTAATGAGAATAAAGAGAATCTCGTAAACATTAATCAACCAACGAGGGAGTTACTGGCTGCTTGGAAGTATCTCTTAGCTAAAGTGGATATGTGAAGTAATGTCGCATTATGATGATAGATTTAACTCTTTAGCAATGAAATGCAGCCTACCAGATAAAGAGTAATATGATGTTTCAAGCTGACATATTTGAATATTATGTAGTCTGAAAAATGAACTGGTTTTTTATAAGAATACATTGTTTGTGTGTACATTTTGTATTTTAGTTTAATTTATGTTTATTTTATTTTATTATTTATTTTGTACTCACTATTTTATGTATTTGTTTACCGTTCTTCCTTGTTACCATAGTAACTTGCATCGTTCTTAGAAACACATATTCTGTTTGTTTAAATTTATTTAAAAATCTGTTATGGTATATTCTATTTATGCCTGAAGATGATGCGAATGCATCAAAAACGTTAAGCAATAAAGTTACTTGTTTTGCACCTGCTATTTAGTGCTTCTAGTAGAGATTAAAGTTTGAAGTAATAACAAAGGAGTTTATATATATATATATATATCTATATATATTATGGATAACTGAATTTAATTTCTCATGACTGAATTTAATCTCTTTTCTATCAATGAAAGTAATATTTATACTTTCTCTAATGAAAATGGAGAAAATTGGATTGATGTTTCCATATATAATATACTTGATTTAAACTTCATTCTGCATTGTGAAACTATTTATCACATTATAGCTAGTGATAATAGATATATAATTTGGGGGTCACCTTGCATCATTTTTAACAAATGATGAGAATACAACTACTTGGAGACATTGGATACTGGAGTTAAATGAGTTGAATTCTATTTAGTTTTAGATATAAGTAGCAAATAAATAGAGTAAGATTTAACTCTTTAAGAATTTTATGAACTCAAATTAGATAGTTTACAAGGATTTTAATATAAAACTAAGTTTAATTAATTGTAATTAATTTGTTTTAGTTTAGTTGTCATTGTTTTCAGTCTTCATATTGGTGTATTGATCAAAACTACAATAATAGTAGCCTTCAATAGATTAAATAAGGTAACAACTATTACTTACAAGAGAGAACTTTTAGCTTGTTCAACTCTCCACAATCTTAACACAAATAAAATTATATGTTGAACACAAATAACAGCAAAAACAAATTTAAATTACATAGAATTCAAAGAATACTGATGGATACAAGTATAGCAGTGGAAGTGGATATTAGTAGATTGATTGGAGCATTTGTTTCTCTTTAATAAAAACAGTTTTCTTATTAATATAAAATAAATAAACAATTTAGTATAGTTTTTAGTTGCCAAGTTAGTTAAGTAAATGTAAATTAGTGTTGATAAACAAAATTGCTTAACCAAATGTAATTAATCTCTGGTCTGTATTCTGTTTAGACTAAGTTTAGCATAGTTTTTTTATGAATTTTAATTTATTAATATGCTGTCACTTTTGTAGTTGGTGCCACTTTTGACATCAGTACAATATAGAGTGAAAGAGAAGTGAAATATGTACTGCTTTATACAAAAACAGTAATAGTTTTTCCAAACAGCCTGATAGCTGAGTGAAAAGATTTCAGAAACAAATCAAATCAATAAGCCCTCTGAAAGCTCACTTATTTTATCTATTCTCCTCTCCCTAACATTTTGACTATATATTCTCCTTTCTATTCCCCTTTATTCTATTTCTATTGCTAAAACTCTGAATAAGGTTTTTTTAAATCTATAAACAATTAGTCAGTCCAAACAGAAACCTTTTTCCAAAATAGAATTTAACATCTATCAAGCTTATTAGAGAATTGTTGACAGTGTTTGTTATTTTATCTTCAATGTTTAGCTCTCTTTTTTTCCCCCTATAGTTCTAAGATACAGTTTCTCATATGTTTTGATAAAAAGCTTGGTTGAATTAAAATAAAATATCTTAATTATAAATCTATCACATAGAAGCAGGATATTTCATTAATATAAATTAGATTAATAATTAGAAATTTGCATTTGAAAGATATGAGTACATTAAAAAATATCCTATAAGAGTAGATAAAGAAGTGGAGTAATTAAACATTTTTTAAAACAATTAAAATTTTATTTATGTAAAAAATTATTTTTTGACACATCTGCCATTTTTCTGAATGCATATATGATTTTTTTTTTAATTGTTATTCAATAATATTGTATAAATAAGTAAATAAATGCCTTCATTGTTATTAATTTGTTTAATATTTTAGTATACAGCACAAAGGCCACAATATGGACCTTCTGCGCAATATGCAGTAACAACTACTCAACCACACATGTATCTCCCATCAGGAACTCCTTCATTTCTACCAAATCCTGCTCATCAAAGTGTAAATGGTAAATTTTTTTATATTAATATTTTTTAATTTATAATTCTGTTAATTCTTTATTAAATATTGATTTAAATAAAATAAAATATTGTAAAACATTGCATAATGAAATTGAAGTGATTACATTTTTTCATAGTTTAAATAAGGGTGTTCTTTATATAGAGATGTTGTTTGTATTTAGTGCACATATTTTTAAGTTATGGTATTCCGTCTCTCGTTTATATTATGAAATTTTCACTGAACATTCTTAAATGAATGCCTTCTAGTTTAAAAAATTTCAGTTATTAAATTGAAGGTGAGCAGAAAGTTTAGTTACTGGATGGAAAATGAATTTTATTATTTCATATAAATTATAAAACTCTCATTTTCCATCCAGTTTTATTATTTATAAAAATTTATCTATTTATAGTTTAAAGAATAATAATATACTTTTCAAAAATTATATAATTACAAAATATCACAATATTTTGAGATATTATTAAAGCTAAAAGGAAACAAAAGACTTCTTAAATTATTAGAATTAGCTACATTTCCAAAGATTCAAGAATTAAAAAGCATTGACTTGTAAAAAGTTTAAGATATTGTTTTTATTGGTAACTATCTGTTGGTACCTGTTTGTTGACTAATCTTTTCAGTTAGTCTTTATCTAAGAAAGAAGTATTCTACATATTCTCTTCTATATCTGATTTTAATGAAACTTTGAGTCATATTCAGAATAGTGAGTAGAGTTGAGTTGTCCATTATGGTTTTCTAAAATATTAGTTAAGTTTCAATATAATTTAAAACTGTAAAAACTAAATAAAGATTGGATGTTTGATCATGAGACCTACACAATAATAATAATAATTATTGAGTAATTCTATACCCTTTTATAGTAGTGTTCAGAAAAATTACATCATGCTATTTTTCATATTGTTTATTCTTCAGTAGAGTTAACAGAAATAATAAATAAAAACTGTGTATCAAACATATATCAAAAATTATTTTTTACAATGTTTCTTTTTGGTAAAATTAAATAATAAAATTGCTATATTGGCATACTAGCAATAATAATTAATTATCAATGCTATTTCATGTATTGAATAACCTTCAACATGTAAAGTAGCAGCTACATTATTCTTAAGACGTATCAGTTTGAATATTTCTTAATATATTGTAAGAACACCAATCTGAAAAACAGTGTTGACTAAATGAACCTAATTATCTTGCCAAATTCTTTCCCTTGAAATTCTTAATGAAAATTTAATGATTTGAAATAATTTAAACTAATTTTAGCACCATCTCATAATTAGAATATTTATTAATTATTAAAAATTAGAAAATATTTATTAATAAATAAAATATTTATTAATTTAAATTATTTCAAATCATTAAATTTCCATTAAGAATTTCAAGGGAAAGAATTTGACAAGATAATTAGGTTCATTTGGAATAAATTCCCTTGAGGTTTGTACAGTATTGACTATTACTTATGCCAGTGTTCAATCTTTTTTACTATGCGAGCTACTTTTCTATACTAAGTTATTCGGCGATCTACTCTCTTATAATGATCACATTCACGTTCCCTTAACCTAATATCTCATTACGTACAACTATGCAATTAAATGTACTTGCTCTCTTCGGCGGACACAGTCTCCCAACCCTAAAAACTTTATTTGTACTTAATTATAAAGATAACAGCACTTTTTTGCAGTTAAAGAGAATCTTTTATTAATAGAAAAATATGCTAACGTTTTCGGTTTATACAACCATCATCAGGCACAATTCTAATTACAACTGAAATCGAGATAGAATGTTTACAGGCGTTTCTATGGTAATATTTGAACTTAAGAACATAGTTGTCTCCAGGTTCTATTATTTAAATTAATTTTTCGTTATAATAACGCAACATACGGTATTAATTACATAAACAAATTTTTTGCAACAAAATTACATAAATAAAGGCAAAAAAGAGAATAAAATAATAATAAATGTAAAAAATAGTAGTACATGAAGCAAGTAAAAAAACAAAAATTCTAAAAAATCTTAAGAAATATTTGGGATATATGATAAAAATAGTTCATTAAAAGAGTTCATATCACATAATTGTTGATTTTTTTAAGTGGAGTTTAAGGGTTTTTAAGTTATATAAATTTAAGCAGTTTGTGTGGATAACCATAATACTTTATATGTGTATTTAAAAATTTATTTATCCCTTTTAATTATTTTAATTAACAAATAAAACAAATATACTGAAATAAAATATTTATCTATCTATTTTAGGTTAGATTAGTTAGGTTAAACTGCCAAATTAGGTTAGTTAGATTAAGCCAGGATATTCTGTATTTGGCAGTGGCCACTTATAACACCCATCACAGGTTTATCTATTTTAGAAAACCAAAGTTAAAAAAACAACAGATTGATTACAGACTCATAAGCTACAGGAAATGTTGGTTGATTAAAAAAATAAAGTTAATGTGAAATTTGGCATTGTTTAGAGCTTGCAATATTTTCATCATCAAATTGATATGAAGAAGTGGCTAATTGCAGACAATCATCCAAATGATCATTTGTAATTTGGTTTCTTGATTTTTTAGGATGTTCATATTTGAAAAAGTGGATTCTGACAAGCATGTCGATCCAAAATATGACAGAATTTTTTGTGCAATATCAGTTAATATTGAAAACTTTTTATGTGTATACTTCCAAATGATAAGAAAATTAATGATTTCATAAATTTAATGAAAAATAAATAAACAATAGTAATGCACTTACAAAGAATTAAAAAGTAATACAAAATGATAAATAAATTATAATGTTTTCAGTTTTAATTAAATTTGTAAGGAGGAATCAACTTGGGAGGAATAAACAAGAGATCGACCAAAAATCGCTCTGCGATTGATCGGTCGATCGCGATCGATGGGTTGAACATTCCTGACATATGCTGTATGTTCTATTTGTACCTATCTTTTACTAAACGAAATCATCAATGGCATGTTATATTATTCAAGAGAGCTTATTATAATTAGATGATACAATATGAGTAACTGACAATGCAATATATTACATGTATTAGAATATATAACTAAAAAAGCTAAGTAATAAAATTTTTTTTGAGTATGACTCTATACATTAGAAAGTTTTTTGTTCAGTTTTTTATAAGACATTAATTCAGGATTTAAGAATATTAATTTTAAGATTTTGAAGAATTTCCTATAGATGCAAAACTTTATTTATTATATAATATTATCACTTTAAGAAAATCAGAATGATGACTCAAAACTCAAAGAACAACACTGTAAAAAGCAATAAAAAAATATAAAAAATACTAAAATAATTACAAACTCTTGTAAAAAAATCAACAAGTGGATTATATTTCAGAAAATTGATTATAAGCATGTGAACAATACTGTTATCTAAACAAATGAAAATCTCACACAACAATTTAACAGAACATAATAACTCATCAAAATAAATATCAGTTTATTTTAATTTGATCTTATTGACTCAACAGAATAATTGCTTTTTGTATAATTACATATAATATATTTTTCAGTATATATGCCAAATTTTATTAACTAAAGCCCTTGATTTTAGTGTCATATATTTTAAGATTTTTGATTTTCATTTATTTTTTTTTTCTTTTTGGAAAAATGATAATGGACAAATATAGTTTGTGTATTGCACCAAAAGTTTCAACAAGATCTAATGGGACAGGTTTTGTGGATATGCTGAATTCTTCTTTATTTAAAATGAAAATGATTCTATTAGTTCATTTGAATTATACAATAAACATTGTCCAGTTCATTTTTTAATAGTATTATAATTGAATATATAGTTTACATAAATTGAGAAAGGAATTAATGATGATTTATACAAAACAAGAAATATTATAAATTTAAAATTGCTTGATTAAATTAAAATAAATTGCTATTTTTAATAATGTTTAATGTTCACTGGTAGTTGCATCACAAATTCTTATATTGGTATACACCATAAGATCAGTTATTTTCCATCCTCCTTTTCTTTTAATGATCATCTCTTGTAATTTGTTTCCAACTGTAAAATTATATCAAGAATATTGAATATATATTTTTTTAATTTGTTTCATTTTAAAAGAGTTTTTTTTAATTTTAGTTATTAAGCTCATAAATTCTGAATATTGCAGATGATGATAATTGTTGAAGGGTTTGGATCCAAAATTATAAACAAATAAAACTTATATTTAAAATGGTAGCTCAATTAATTTTATATTTATTATCAGTTAATAATTAAAAAGCTTATCTATTATTAGAATGTTTATTAATCTAATAATTATAGCATTAAAAGTTAAAAAAAATCATAGATTGTAAAAATTTGAAATTATTATTTTGTTATCTATTATAATTTTCTTGAATTTGCAGTTTTCTAGTAGTTTAAGTACATATAAAAAACAATAAATCATTTATTAAAATGTCTTTATAAGTATTTGAAAATTGCAAGTGCATTTAAGAATATAAGTAAAAAAGCATAAATAGATATGATCAAATGTAGAAATAAATTAACAAATTTTAAAATTATTAATTTTTACAAAACTATAAATTATTTTTAACACAAATATGTGCTACTTACCATTTTTATATACAATTATAATATGATACATATATATTTATTCTCTATTGTAAATATATTATTCTGTATAAAGTATATATATATATTGTATATTGAAAAAAATTTGTTTTTATTATATATGAAAATGGTAGGTGGCACATAATTGTGTTAAAAATAATTTATAGTTTTGCAAAAATTAATAATTTTAAAATTTATTAATTTATTTCTACGTTTGATCATATCTATTTATGCTCTTTTACTTACATTCTTAAATGCACTTGTAATTTTTAAATACTTATAAATACATTTTTAAAATTTCTGTTATGTCTAATATCTAATTATTTATCAGTTCTAAGTCACATAGTATGAGGATGGTTAAGTTTTGATGTATATGAAATAGTTAACATGTATTTAAGTTACTGCTATTTCTTTAGGCAGAAGAATCCTGTCATCCATGTCTTCCACAATCAAGTCCAGTGATGTTACATTGAAAGGTAATAACGATGTGTTTTGAAATAGTGTCAACTTAAATATAGGATAATTATTTCATTTGCCAGAAAAAGTTTTGTTGATGAGTTAAAGATTCATCTACAGGTTTTCTAATATTATTTATACCTTCCTATACAAATATTTAATACTACAGAACTTCTAATTAACATTTTTTAATCACATGTTGAGATAGATGAATCTTTAAATTTTTAACAAAATTTTACTCTGACAAAAAGGGATCTTAAATCCATAATAGCTATTTCAAACACATCATTCTGTCAATGAGAGGATTTATATATAATGAAATAGTGAAATTTAAATATATAACTGTTTCAGAACACATCAAAACTTAATCATTCTCATCTTAATTGATTTAGATTTGGTAGACAGCTAAAAATTAGACATATTTAAAACTTAAAAATTGGTTTAAAATAATTCAGTAAATTCTACTATTAACATTATTTGGCAATTTTTCATAATTCTGATAAGCTGATTTTTATTTGTAATTGAAAATTTAATCTGGCTAGATTTAGCATATTCTGAATGTTTTCACTCAGAACAATATAAAAAATATATCTTTCATGGAAAAATTTTCAGAATTGTAATAGAATTTGACCTTATGTAAAATGTATGTGCCATAGTGAAAGTGGATTGTACAGTGAACATAAACTATTACTAGTGAATACATATTTTCCCTGAAATAATCAATGAATAAGGAAGAAATCTTTTATTTCTTTCTTATTCATTAATTACTTCAGTGAAAATATACATTCACTAGTGATTGTATATCCTCTCCAGTATTAATTAACCTTAATGGGTAGGGAATATTTAAAATAAAACTGTAAAAAAACCTTTTAATTAATGTTTTTATTTATTATAGAAAGTGAAAGAATTATGACATTTTGGCATGCATAAAGCAGCGTTGCAGAGTTGGAATTGGGAGTTGGAGAGTCGAAGGTTTTTGGGTGGAGTTGGAATTTTAAAGTTCCCAGAGTTGGATTCGGACCTTACAAATTTTAGGGAGTTACAGTCAGATTTTTTTAAAAGGTGGAATTGGTGTTGGAGTTGGATCATTTTCCATCTGACTCTACAACCCTGGCATAAAGTGCTATTCTTGCATTTACACTTTACAGTCTCACATTTCAAAGTATAAAAACACTTCAAAAAACCTTGCAAATACCACAAGATTGGGTATTTGCAGACAATCAGAGAATTCCTCAGACAAAACTGTAAGGATGTCTGCAAATACCACAAGATTGGGTATTTGCAGACATCCTTAAAGTTTTGCCTGAGGAATCTTAACATTCAGTGTATTTTTCTTGTAAAAAAGTTGTTTCAAAATACCATCTTTTGTGCCAAGTTGATAGAAACTATCTTGAGCTTTGAGAACTGTATCTAAAATGGCCTGAGCATTCGCTTCTACAATCCATATCATGAATAGGAATTCACATTTCAGACAATATATGAAGAGGAATTTCATTTCTCCCCTGATATTTTCTACAGTTGGGACTATCAACAAACCCAATTAAGTGATGATGTCTCCTAAGATGAAGGCCTGTGAGGAGCCTTGTAACAATCCTTATTTGATTTTTATGCAATGCAAGCACTCATTAGTTCTCTGTAATGAAAATTCTGTAATAAAAACTTTTGCTTGTCTTAGTCCAGGAATAGACTCTTAATGTAAGAGATTCTGACAACATAGCTAAATATATTAGATCCAATAAAAGGACAAGAAGCCTTAAATTGGCCAGCCCAATTGAAACTTTATTGCCATTAATCCCTTTGTACTCTGGCACCCAAACAAGTTGAACTCTGTTCTTGTAACAATTCCATTATGAAATGCAACTAGACTATCTGATAGGATATAAATATTAGCATATTCTCTATCAAGATTGATTTTAATGCAGGCAGAAATAACATAGATTTCTGCTGAAAGACAATGGGAAACTGTCAAAGAAAAAGTATATGACATTCTCATTCTTTTGCAGTAAACCTCTGCCCTGTACCAGTAGAGATTTTGGAACTGTCTGTGTACCAAACTATGTCCAGATATAGTTATGGATATTATATCCAGATCCATATTCTCCACCTCTCCGTGCTACAAAAAAAAAACTGTGATGGGTCTGAAGAAGCTGAATATGGGAACCATTTAATCTTTATTCACCTCAGGAATGTGATTGTATGTCTTGACCCATTCAAAAGATGAGAACTTCACTTTGTGGATTCAAGAAATTTTTCTCCACAGCAATGGATATATGGACTGTTTATTTTGAAAGTGGTGTAAGTCCATTTTTTTAAAAAACTGAAATATTACATTAATTTAGTGTAAACTTTTTATTTATGTAATATCTCGTTGTTTTAAAAAAAATGGACTTACACCACTTTCAAAATAAACAGTCCATATAATAAACCTCCTAGGCACTAATTTCAATATACAAATGCAAAGGGAAAATGCCCAAAAAGATTTCAAGAGCTGCAATAGAGGAATAATCCTCATAGCTCTGATGTCATCCAGATAGGCCATCTTTTGAATTTTCTCAGGTTCAATCCTGTATGTCTTTAACAGAACTCTTCATCACTAAATGATAGTGGCATAAGTAGTAATGGGTCTCACAACCATATTTTATATCCAATATGATGACCATAACCATTCCATTATGCATCCATCAACTATACTGTAATCTAATATGGTGACTTGGTTTCAGTTACTATTGTGAAGATTTAATTCTGATCTGCCCTAAATTATTTTTATTTCTTTCCTTCCAAATTAATGTGATAATGTAGATAATAGAAGAAGAATTCTGTAAAAGATGACTTTGGAACCAAGATTAAAATGTGAAAAATCCTCTAATGCTGTTGTATATTTTTTTAGGCTTAAGCATTGACATCACTGGCTCTGAATATAACTTTGCTGTTTATAGAAAACATGTGTATTCATCAGTAATCATTCCAGCATGGTCAACTGACCTATCTTATTACAAAAAGCAGCATTTAGGGCATTTTTAGAAGAATTGAGACACATTACTCCACACCAATGACAAAAAGTAATGAATTTAATATCATAATAGTCCTGAGTCACAAATATGGATATACATAGATTTATGTATCAAATATATGATCAGACTATAAAGAAATTAAATGATAATCATACTCACCAACACAAACACAACTCAACACAAAATATGGAACTACAGCTGAACCAAATCCCCATAAAATAATAATAAAACAATACAAAGTCTGGAAACTATAATGAAGATGGAAATGGGAATGGAGTTGCATTTATATTACAATCGACATTATTTGTACATATTAGAATTTCTAAGGAATATTACCTCCTGATAACAGTTCGAATGTTTATTCAATCTCTACTATGAATAAAATTACCAGTCACCTTGAGGAATATGTTGGAATATCACATGATTCTTAAAAACACATTTGGAAGAACACAAGACATATATAAGAATGGCTACCCTAACTATTGCTCTAGTAAAAAGGGCTTATGAAATGGATCTGGACATTCTCTGAGATAACACAGAGATCATTAAATCTATAACAGACTAAGAGTGACTGCTACAGCAGAAGCATTAGGTATATCCAAAGAAGAAAGAATACACATATAATGAATTAGAATTCACCTACCTTCCATTCCCATAATGAAGGCACTCGAAAGGAATGTACTGATGTCATTTGTAAGAGAACTTTTTATCCAAAGAGGGCGTTGAAGTGCTCACTTCCATGTGTACTTGCCATGTGCATGCATAACTGTTTTCTTTCTTGACTTTGCATTTACCTCAATTTTGACTTTATTTAATATAGTATGAAATATATAATAATCCATTCATTTCTTTTTCATTGTGATGTTTGTTGAATATTCTACATATACAATACTGTTACTTTAAATTAATTTATTAACTGTCTATAAAGATAACTTATTAAGTAATAATTGCTGATTTTCCCATATATGTTCCGATAAATTAGATACAAAAAGGAAAGCTACTGTTCATAAATTGTGATTTTCACGGCTGTTTAATTGAAATAATTTCTTAGGAATTTAATATTTCAGTTTATCCTAGATCTTTTATGAATTGTTGATAATTTATTTAAAAAATCTTTAAAAAGTCTTTTTAAAGATTAATTTAAAAAGAATTATTAATTACATAACATAACATAAACTTATTAATTACATAAAAAAATTTGAATATATAATGCTTTAAATTATACAATTTCAAGTTTCCATACTTCAAATGATTTGACAGATTTCACTCCTAAAATGCTAATGGACACATGAGATGTTTGTTGAATATTCTACATATACAATACTGTTACTTTAAATTAATTTATTAACTGTCTATAAAGATAACTTATTAAGTAATAATTGCTGATTTTCCCATATATGTTCCGATAAATTAGATACAAAAAGGAAAGCTACTGTTCATAAATTGTGATTTTCACGGCTGTTTAATTGAAATAATTTCTTAGGAATTTAATATTTCAGTTTATCCTAGATCTTTTATGAATTGTTGATAATTTATTTAAAAAATCTTTAAAAAGTCTTTTTAAAGATTAATTTAAAAAGAATTATTAATTACATAACATAACATAAACTTATTAATTACATAAAAAAATTTGAATATATAATGCTTTAAATTATACAATTTCAAGTTTCCATACTTCAAATGATTTGACAGATTTCACTCCTAAAATGCTAATGGACACATGATCATCAGACAAGTCTGACGATCATGTGTTATCTATGTTTCCAACTGCCTTCCTCAAGTGAACAGACAGTATGTTCATATCACTCTTGTGGCAATGGTGTATAAGCAATAAATTTTAAAATATTAATAAGCTAATATCTGATCAATGTATATAATGTTTGTGACTTTACTAGCTACTTCTTCTGGAAGCATTATGTAAAGTTTTATTTTTGTATTATTTTTATATTATTTTTTAATTATTTACTGTTGTAATGTTGTTTTCTAAACTGTTTTATATCTTCTTTTTGCCTAAATCCTACCTCTTCTTTCTTGTTTCTATCTTCTTTTTGCCTAAATAGTGCATTCATATTCACTATTTTGTTAGTTGGCAAGAAATGGCTGATTTTGAATTTATATTTTATGTTCTTAAAATTCAATTTTCTTATTCTTAAGTTTGTTTTTATTATATAAGTTAGACTGAAGATGGCCTTTTAAGGCTGAAAGTGCTTTCAAGAATGTAATTTTATGTTTGTAATTTTACTATAAATAAAAACCTTTCCTACTAAAAAAGTGCTAAGAAATGAACAAATTGATGGGAATTTTTGGCATAATGGTAAGGCAAATTTGTCTTCTGTAAAATTCTGATTATTTTTTAGATTAATTTTAATTACTTTTATTTGATAATTATTAACTAATACATGGCATCATTTTTTTTTGTGGAATTGATGATGGAAATCAACAGTTTGACAGATTGTTGATACCAATCTATTTGGAAAGTGTTAAAATTATAGAAACAATAATGCTTTAACCCCTCCTAAAAAATACAGATTTACCAGATAGAAGTCTAGCATGCTAGCAAATAACAAGTTATATGTTATGAATGAAGGCCATGAAAGTATGTAAAATGGTATGAATTGTGGGAAGATGAAATGTGTGATTAATTTGCTAAGTAATTTGTAAAATGTTGATGAGTTTGTTGGATTTCAATAATAGTTTAAATCAACTGAATATTTTTAAATTTTTATTATTACTTACTTTATTATTATTATTATTGTTGTTATTATTTAAAAGGAAAATTAATTTCCTTTTTCAATTTAGTTTATTATTCTCAAATGCAAATTCCTGTTGCTGCTGCCAGTCGACCATCTTTAACTAATTTGGGTCAAAATAGTACCTCAGCTTCAGCTTTCAAAAAAGAAAGGAAACTTATTCGCATTCAAGAACCTGGAACATTTAGAGATATAACTGAAGATATTATGAGTGCTGGAAGTTCTGGTTATTCGAGTGCTAGGGGAACTTCTCCTGTAGTAAGTATATTGCATAAATGAATCCTAATTAAAACTTAAGAACAAACAACTGCTTATACTAGATATAATATTCGGTAAGAAACAGCACTAAATATCAGCAAAGTTCATAATATTTACTAAATATAAAAATGCTAACGTTTTTGGCTACATCGCCATCATCAGGAATATTCTAAATCGAACATTCTACAAAAAGAATAAACAGTCTCTTGACAATGTCTTACAAAGTCAAATAACAATGATATTATTTACAAAAATATTTGAACTGCAATAAATAATTGCAACTAACAAGTAAGTAATGGTTATATACAAAACATTTTGCAGCTATTTAGTGCTGTTTCTTACCGAATATTGAATCCTAATTATTTTGAACAAATTTAATTCATTTATAATATAATAGAGAGATTTATCAACTAGAATGGATTTAGTGTGTCCTATGTAACCAGTTATACCCATGTAATTCCCCTTGGTGGATTACCCATTCAAGTTCTTCGTTGGCCTATGTAACCATAATAGTTTTTAACAGTAGATACTTAGTTATAATACAGTAGAGTGCTGATTACTCAAATGTCAATTATCCAAACACTGCCACCCAAAAAAGTTACAATATTATCTTTTAGTGCTTTTTTTTTGCTGAAGTGTTATTTTTTCTCCTTAAAACATTCATTTCTAATTAATTATTTGAAGAGATATACAGTATAGTTTAGAAATAGTCTTCATTTATCATTTCAGAAGTTAAAAACTAGATGTTGACTTTAGCTAATATATAGATGATTTGGTTGTTGTTTACAAATCATTTCATAAATGAATTATTTTTGTAAGGAAGTACTTCATACTTTGAAATACAAAAATAATAATCTTGCATACAATAATTTAACCGTAATGCTTAATTACACTTTTTTGTATAAAATGGGTATTCTTATATATATATTTAATTATCTGAACTATTTGATCAATTGAACAACCTTGGTCCATGTAATCAATGTTCTACTCTACTATATTTGCTTTTTAACATTCATTCATTAAAAAAATTAAATTGTAGTTTATAATCTGTGAGAATTATTATTTAATGTTTGTTATTATTAAATAATAAATTCAATTGTAGATTGTTTATATAAAATATTTGTTAGATAGATTAATGTTATACATTCATTTTGAAACTATACTTAAATTTTAAGCTTGCAATTTTTTTACAGCTTTTAAATATTGGATATCAGTTTGTTTTGTCATTGGAAAAATTATAATTTGTTTTTCAATCTAACTATAATTAATTATATTAAAATTTTTGTAATATTGGTTATTTGACAAAACTTTTCTATTTTATATAGATGTCAAAAAAGAATTTGAAGTTTTATGAAGAACTGTATATATTATAACAGTATCTTTCTATTTTTGCTTTTATCTATTAGCAATTTTTTCATAAAATTTGAGTAATTAGAATATTTATAAAATAATAAAATTTTCAATTAGATAATTATTCCAAAAACTTTTTCCTATCAGAACATGCATAGATTTTCATAGATTTTTTTAATTATTTAAATTTATTTTATATAAAAGCAATAATTATTGAAACAGAAAATTTTGATTTGAATTTGTTAACTAATTATTGTGAAATTGGATTTTTCAATAATTATTTAATGTAATTATTAATTAATTAATTCTTCTTAATTCTCTTAAGTGTCTGGGATTATTAGTTTACTTGAGAATAAAAAAGTTTACAAACAAACTAATCTAAATGAAAAATTTCAATATTCTTAAGAATAGAATGACTTATGGACACTACTTAGAATTAATTTTAATTGCTTGGAAAAATATATTTTTTCATGCAATATTAATGTAGTTAGTCTCTAATCTAAAATGCTTGGGACTAAGAATGTTTCAGATTTTCTGGATTTTGGTATGCATGATATGGAGAGTTGAAGAGAAGTGAGAAAAAAGTCATTGTAATTCATTCTTTTTGACATGTCTAATGATATGTAAATAACATAACAGAAAATAAATAGTCAGACACCTTGAACTGACAATGTTTGACTGTTAATTGAATTACAACAGTGCACCATAACTACTCTCATACTGTTGTCATCTTACATGGCACAAACAGTGAGTTATGGTCCTATTTCAAAGGGTTCTCTATTGTAAAAGTGAAGTTATGGTTTTTGGAATACTTCAAATTAGGAATACTCAATATATAATAAATAAATAATTTATTTTATCTTATAAACTATCTTTAAAATTTTGTAAAAAATAGGGTAATGAATAAATTATATATGAGATTTTGTAAGGTTAGATATAATTATTAGTGTAATAGAGAAATTAGATCATCATCAATGTCAACAAGTGAATGAGGTCAATCTGTTTTATAAAGTAGATAATCAGATTAATTTAAAGTATATTTTTTATAGATGATATTAATTATTATAAATAGTAAAAAAACTAAATTTTAATTAGTACAAAATATAATATTACAGAATTTGTCCTTTTGAAAATTATTTTAATGGAAAATGTTGATGAAATACTTAGATTTAACAAAGTGCAGTGCTACTAATCAGAAGTTGGAATGTAGAAAATTAAAAATTTAGGAATCTCTGACTTGAGATACAGATATATTCAAAATTTTTAGTTACAATTCAAATATATTATAACTTGGAACATGCTGTTGTTGATAATGAGAAAAAACAACTTCAAGTACTGTGTTTCTCTTTTGTGCTTGTTTATTGTATTGAACAGTGGTTTTGTTTGAATGAATTTAATATAGTATATATAACCTGTTGTAGCCAGCCATTAATAGTTGCCATTTTTTTATTTTATTTTATGTATTTGTTACAAGAGAAGATCCAAGTGTTGTATAGTTTCTTCTTTATTAAGATCATGGGGAAATGAATTATCTCTGAAATGGAAATGCTGTAACTAATATTCTAATGACTTCTATTTGCAAATAATTGGGTGCAATGTGTTTGATTATAGATGTGTTAATGTTTGTGATGTGTTTATTAGTTATTCTCATCTCTAGGTATGTACTTCTGAGTAAGTTTACTAGTGTATTCTGTGTCCCAATCATTTTGTCAACAATGACTGGGACACAGAATATGAAGGTGTTACTTTTCAGATATGTTTTCACTGCAGAGAAGGAAATCTTTAAGTATACTATGTTTAGTGATCTGTCTGTAACAAGTTTTGGAAACTAATTCTAACTAATATTCTAACTATTCCTTCTCATTGTTATCACTGTGACTAGGGATCCATTAGAAATCTAATATATAGATTCGTGAAATTCTGATTATTGACCATTTAATACTTTCCTTTTCTGAGTAGGAAGTCTACTGCATAACAATACTGTAACATAGACATCCTACAATATAGTACCAGATTATAATGATCTAGAGTGTATTCTAGATACTCTTTTTAATCATTTTTTAGATACATTTTTTTAAATTGTATTATATCTAGTTTAACTAGTAATTATTGGAATTGCTAATTTAATATTTTATCTATTTATTTTGTAAATTTTAAGTGATTTATATGGATTTCTTTAAGTGAATTTTAAATACTTTATTTTAAAATCTATCTTATTATAAAACACTATTTTGCTTTCAATTGTAGTTCTTTAAAAAATATAATTTGTTGTATTTTGAAACTAAATTTTATATATACAGGTAGTTTCTGACTTTATGAGTTAATTCATTCCTGGAGTTTGTATGTTAAAACAAGAACTCATAAACCAAGATTCAATTTCCCATAGACATAATGTTAAACTCAGGATTCTGTTCTCAACAATACAATTTGACCATAATAAAATTAAGTAATGGCAACAAAATCATAGTTTATAATTATACGATTGATTTATTTGTCTAAAGAAATGAAAACATGGTCTTAAAACTCAAGCAAATTATAATAATAAGGAAATTATCTATATCAGATAAAGGTTAAAGGAATTTTATTATTCATTATTATTAACAAATAAGTAGGTGAACTCTAATATAGATAAGGTACTATTTTAGGCATAATCTAGGACTAGAAGTTATTTATAGTAAAACCAGAGTGTGCACTACTTCTTCTTCCTAGTTGCAATTTGATTTTTCTGATTTTGTAGCAGATGACAGAAATTTTGCTATGAACCCAGTCATATTGTATTAAATACATTCATAAATGGTTTGAAGTGCCTCTTTAGGCATGTTTAGCTTTTTATAAAACTGCAAGATATTACACTCCCTGAACAAATCACACAAAAATAATAACAGCACTAAGGCAGGAGATAATTTCATAATCATTTTTGTGGGTGATTGGCACTGAAGAGGGACCAGTCTTAGGTCTGAAAACTTTATGCCAAAATAAAAAACTTTTACTTGCTAAAGGGCTTATTGATGTGACTATAATATTAAGCAAGTTATTTCTGTGTGTTTTGGATAATTTCATAACTTAAAAAGTAAAAAAAATGCTGTTTTTTAAGTTATGAAATTATCTCCTGCCTTAGTGCTGTTATTATTTTCGTGTTTAGCTTTTTTTTTATATATTGCAATTAATGCTTATATTTTTGAGTTTTTTTTTCTGACATTTCATATTTGAAAAATTCATAATGCTAGGAACTTGTAAACTGAGAACTACCTGTATATTTAAGCTAAGTTAATTTCACTTATATGATATTTATATACATTTATAGGATTCTGCACACCAGGACAATCATATTGCTGCCATGTTTGCAGCACAAGTTGCTGCTCTGGCTAATGGAACATCTATCAAGTCATCATTACAAAATGTTCCTGTGAATCTTGATCAAGCTTCTTTAGTGAATAATGTGATTGTAGAACAGCAAGAAACTGACTCGAATAATCGGTTATCTGAAAGTGATTTTATTGAAACAAATGTGATATTAAATGAAAATGGACCTACTGATAATAGGATAGATACTCTTGAAGAAATTAAAAAAGAAATTGATAGGCCCAGTATTGAGACAAAAGTATCAATAATGGCTCAGGTAATAGATTGTGTTGGACCAGAAAAACGTGTATGTGATAAATCTGAATTAATAACAGACAGTCAGTCTACCTCTTCTATAGATATTGAACTATGCAGATCAAATTTAATAATTCACGCAAATAAAATAATAGAACCTCTTAATGAATTACAGATAAGTGAAAATTTTGATGGCTACGTAGAGGAACTGAATATTTCAGATAAATTGAATAGAAGAATTGATGAAAGAGAAATTCTTGAAAAATCTTCTTCTTTAAATCGGGAAATATTTGAAAATAAGTTAACTACACATCAGTTTATTGAAACTCAGACAGACATAGATGATAAACAAAAATGTGTTTCTCCACAAAATGGTGAAATCTTGGGAGAAGCAACAAATATTGAAGTCAAAGAAGTTGTTGAAGGTAAGTTTTAGAATTAGAAAATTATATTTATTATATATTTTATATCTAAACAAATCAGATTATTCACTTATCTTTTTCAAATATAATAAATGACATTTTTGATAATCTGATAAAATTTCTTGCCAACAGCCCAAACATGCTACTAGCATTTTAGGTTTTAATATCAAATTTAAGAATATTCATTCAATTTTTATATATTATTCATTTTGATAATGATCAATATTAATTATAGCATATTCTAATCGAAACTAACTAGGGAAATATTTTAAGTGAAATTAACCTTTAGTATAATAATTTAGAATTAAATTATTATTATTATAAATTATAGTTTAATTCTAAATTATTATGCTAGGAGTTATTTGGTTTGGTTAATTATACTTTTCCCTTGATTTATATACATAATTTATTCCTTCAAACTGTTTTTAAGTTATGAACTATTGAATAACTTATCATAATATAGTTCCATACTACCCTATATTATATGTTAATTACTTATATATGATTATATCAGATCATCCCAAAATTAATGTCTTTTTCATATTGTACTTATTCAAACATGTCTCAGCTTGTCTAAACATGAATTTTTAAAGCTTTCACAACATTTAAAGAGTGTTACTGATTCAAATGGAGACTATATATTTGATTAAATTAGCAGATGATTTATATCCGTTCAGAATTTAATGCTAAAAATGACATTACTTTTGGAATGACCGGATATAACTACTATGTATATATGTGTATGTATGTAAGTATGTGTGTATGCATGTGTGTGCAAACCATTCTATACATATGCTGACTCCATTAGTTAGTATACCAAAAAATTGTAAAATTTGGAGATGTTTGTATTAGCAACTCCTCAAGTTTCAAGTTAGAAAAATATGGCATTCATCAAAATAAATAGATAATTTTTAAAATTATAAAAAAGTTAGCAAAATTCAGTTTATTAATGGAATAAATATCAATCTTAAGATATAAAAATGAGTGTCACATTGAAATGCCAAGACACAACATAGTGAGCATACTTATCATGGATAAAGGCATTGGGCCGATTGTTTAAACGGGTTCTAGACCTCGGCCGCGGTCTGAACCACGGTTTTATAAAATTTGCATTGCATAAACGAAGCGTCTTAGCAGACGCGGCTCAGACGAGGTCTAGAAAACCAGTTTCTAAAGTCTATTTCTAGACCAGCCACTAGCCAGGTTTAGAATCTAGACCGCGTCTTCTTGCGCATGCGTTCAATTTTCATAGTTTGTAGAATCCTTCATATTTAATTTGAATTATTATTGAGTGAAATATAATTTAAAGACTATATTAAATGTTTAAGTGCAATTTAAAACATTCTTCGTTTCTTCACTTCGAACTTCCGCTATATTACTGACGTCATTGATAGAGCTCGAGATACTGATTGGCTGAAAATTTTCAAACGACGGGGGCGCGTAGGAACTGTAATAACAGCCAAGGTTTAGCCGCCGACCGGTATAGTCAAGGTCTTTGCAATGCTTTTAAAACCGCGATTTATCTGAACGCCGTCTAGACCCGGTTTTTGCTGTAAACCGTGGACTATAGAAACTCCGTTTAAACAATCGGCCCATTGTGTCCAATCATGCTTCCAAACAGTAATGTACAATTGCTGCATTCCTACTAAATCTTTAAAACTCCAACAAATCTTTTACAGAACTACATGCTTAAGAAACCACTAATTTGAAATCTAATATATGTATTTTAGTAAATATTTTACTTATATCATCATTTAATATATTCTAATTTCATTATCTATTTATACTAAACTTTAATCAAATTTTTTTTAATATTTTAATGCTTTTATTGAAGTATTTGCTCAATAGAAAATTTTAAAAAGTATTAAAATGTTTTTTGCCATTTCCAAATCTTAACAGGAGTTAAATGGTAGAAAATCAAATCAGGTTATGGGAATTTTGCCACAAATAATAAAATTGCAAATGCAAATATGATTTCTTTATAAACTGAAAAATAATCATCCTACTTAACTAAATGATCAGAACTATCAGAAATTTCACAAACTGGTCAGAAATATTTGGGATTGCTATATTTGCATTTAAAATAGGACATTTGATATACTATATTGAAAGTGGCTGCCATATTTACTAGTAACTGAGATGGCTTTAGATATTTCCATTCTTATTTATGAAGTTCCTAATAATTTAAAGTTTTCATTTACATATTGTATTTAAATATAAACATTTACAAATATGCACAAACTTTTAATAATTGAATTTGAGAAGTAATAGATGATATTTATTAGAAATAATTATGACTGCTTCTGATGTGACTAGGATGCAATTCAAACAGTTATGTATTTTTGATCATCTTTGTGCAATACCTAATGTTTTTAACATATATATAAATATAACTTTATGAATAATCACATATATCTTTATATTTTTAATAACAGAATCAGAAAATTATTTATTTTCATTAGCTTCAATCTATTATATTGAAAGTGTGATGAAATCCAATAGATGATCTTAAATCTTCTGAAAATATTTTCAGTTTTAACTGACTACTGCATAAATCAATCCTTTTTATAAAAAATTTTTCTTTACAGAATTTTTTGATTTATAAAAAAGTTTATATGCCATTTTTTATTAATCTCAAAACATTATCACAAAACAGCAGAAGATTAGAAATATAAACTTTATTAGGCAAAGTATTTTCAGTTAAAAAAAAAAAAATATTTGTGAGATTTTATATTTTTTGTAGATCTTTCATAAAAACAGAATCAGGATATCTTATTTTCTTGGTCAAAACTTTTTGTCTAGAACCAGCCATTTCATTTTAACAATACATTTATGGGAAAATATGGCTTGATTTATGTTATCTCAAATAATTTCACTGGTTTTGGAATGACCTATGATGTAACTTTGGAGATTACTGTATATGGTATTTAGTTATTAAATGAAATTTTTATTGTTGGGAAAGCTACCACTTATATTTTGCTGATAACTGTATTAAATTTAAAAACATTTGCTGTCAGACTATACAGGTAGTCCTTGACATATAACTGCCTCAATTTATGACCACTTGTGAAAGTGATATTATCAATAAACTCTGTGATTGGTCACTATAATTCATGTGGGTTTGAGTCCTTGAGCAGTAGTCTGTTCTTGTGTCTTGTTCTTGTAGTTTTTGTTTGTTATGTTCATTAAAATAATATAAAATATTATAGTAAACATGCAAATAGTAAGAAATCCATAATTTTTGGGCATTTACAACTTACAACCACTCCAACTTATGATTGCAGGATTCAAAATCAAACTCTATCGTAATTTAAGGACAACCAGTACTGACATTTTCATGCATAAAATAAAATTTTACAATGTTTCAATTATGCTGTTAATAAATCTGTTATTTTGTCATCGTTTTAAACAGTTTATTTAAAAAGAACATGCTAATTATCCATAGTGAAGTTCCACAAAATTTTATCAAATGCTTATGTATCTATCTTGATATTACTGATCTTTCATATATAAATTATAAAAAAAATTGCAATTTATATATGAAAATTTCTATAATTAGTACAGTAAATACTAATAATTTTCCTTTGTCACTATATAGCATTTGCAGATTTATTTAAACCTTTTGTGTGTACATTCAAACTTTATGCTACAAACAGTTTAACAAAATGGTGAGAAAGAGTAGTAAATAAATGAGTATAATAATGATATATTAAAATGAACTTATTTTCAAATGAATATAAATTTTAATGGGAAAAATTATTATTAAATTCATTTTAACAATGGCATTCCTAGCATTAGTGTCACCTGGTGCAATAATTTATGGTGTCACTCCTTCAATATTATATAAAATGTTTGGTTGTTAGAAAGCACAAATTTAAGAATTCATAAGGAAGGAATATCATTTATTATTAGAACCTAAACATTAAAAGCCATACCTACATACAGGGGTTTGATAAGCAGTTAAAAAGGGCTTACAGTTGTAAAATTAACAAATATGTAATTTTTTAATATATGTTTGAAAATATTGGGTTTCACCCCCACGATGGTGTCACCAAGTATGGGCTGCACCTACCACACTTCCAGTGATGCCACTGCATTTTAATATATTAATATTATACTCATTTATTCACTACTATTTTCTTGCCATCTTGTTAAACTGGTTGTAGCCTAAAGTTTGAATGTATCAATACATACAAAAGGTTTAAATAAATTTGCAAATGCTATATTTCCAAATGTAAATGATCATTTCATATGAACTAGCTTTCATTTATCAGAACACACCTGTAATAAAACTTATTTTTTATTTTAATTTTGTTTCTGTTACTTTAATTTGTAATGACTATTATACTATAATCTATATGAGAAAATATTTACAAGTAGTTCTTGATTTAGGATGAAGTTTGGTTTTAATCCTATCATCATAAGTTGGAAAGGGCCAAAATTTATGGATAGCCCACTATTAATATTTATTATATTAAACTAAATGAACACAAAAATTCAAGAATCAGGCACAAATAGGATGCTTTTTGTGTATCAGACTATTGGGCTCAAATCCTTTATCAATTATATTGACCAATCATAGAATTTATTAATGGCATTGTCATTATAAGTATGAATGATTGTATGTCAAGGATTGCCTGTGCAGATAGTCCCTGACTTATGATGAGGTTCAGTTCCCTGCCATCGCCAGTCAGTACAATCGGAAGTTGAAAATGCCCAAAATTTATGGATTTTTCACTTTTAGTGTTTACTAAGACACTAAACATTATCAACATAAACAAAACAATAACAATAAGAACATAAAACTACAAGAATCAAATACAAAAAAAGACACTTTCCATATATCTTATCATTAATAGGGATTTTAACTCATTGAATTGTATTGACTAATCATGGATTTCATCATCATCATAAGTATTAGTGGTCATAAGTTGAGGCAGTTGTAAGTCAAGAATTATCTGTGTATTATGTATATGCATAAAAATAGTAAATAGTTTGAATAAAGTACAAACATAATTAATAATTTATAAATCAGTTTTTGTTTTACATGTTGATATACTTTATCTTTTAAAAATAATACAGGCTGACAATCAAAAATCTAGCAATCAATATTCTGGTTCCATCAGTTTTTCGACATGAATGTTGGAATGCATTTTTAAATTTACCGTGTTGGGACAGCCATTGTTTTCTGGAAGCACAATTTATGTTTTGATATCACTGTACTCCAGAATCAGATGTTTGGTCATGCTTGCAACCAAGGTTGCCAAATTGGCTTTTCTGACACCAAATGAGCTCATTTTGGCTTTTTTTAGACATAGTTGGCGTTAGAAATTTTTTTAATATTTTTGTATTTTTTCTGGCTTATTTTGCTTATTGGCATTATATCTTTTAACTTTATATGAGGATACAGTAATGAATTTGTAACTATTTTGCCCATATCCAGGTTGGTCGTTATCTTCAGGTCGACTCCGAACCCCTGAACTCCCCATATCCTGCCTCCGTGGATCTACTTGAGTAGTTATATTTATACCAGTGTCCACCTCTGACAACCAATCCAACACCAGAAAAGCAGCTTCCATTACACAATTTTAAAGTTATAATCAGAATTATTTTATTTGAAACAAAAGTAACTTACAATTCCAAAGTAACAATTTTGGTTCTTCTTGTATAATATGAGCAGTAGATAATTTATCCAGTAACACCAAGATATACGAAAACTTCCTTCTAAAATCCACCTTAATAAAGAATGACACTTCACAGGCAAGTTGACTTTTCTCCAGCAGTTCCACAATATGATAAATAAGAAGGACAACTTGACCTATTAGCATTACTTTTAAACCATACATTATTTACATAAATTTTTACATTAAGGCCCTCTGCACACGGAGCGTATCCTCATAGACGCGGCATCATTTGCTTGCAGCGCCACGTGTTTTTAAATGCATGTCTGTACACGAAGCAGCAGCGTAGCATATTCATCATACTTCCCAAGCTTCAGGACACTGGCCGTACCGTACTGTCGTTCGCTAGCCATATGAATCTAGGCTTAATTGTGCATTCTATACGGTTTCTTCAATAATAAATACAAAAAAAATTATTACAGAGTTATTATTCCATTCTGAATGCTAAGTCTGTGTTATATTTATTTATTTTGTTTATTTTATTGCATTTCTTGTATTTATTAATTGCAAAAATAAATACTAAACATTTATAAATATGACATTTCATCTTATATTATGTAGCTATATAATATAATACTATTGGGTTTGCAGCAGATATTCTGTCATTTGCTCTAAAATAGAAAAATCAAAATGGTGAATGAGGAAGCAAAGTAACATTGTTTCATTGGAATATTATGTAAATAGCTTTCATTTCTGGATTATGTTTAAGACAATATTTCATCTGTATAAAAACCTTATCTCTTCATATGTCAATGATAAAGATGAATTAAATAAAAAGTCTTAAAATTATATGATATAAATAATTTCTTTATTATTATAATTTGTTTGATTTTTTAAAGGCTATATTTTCATTTCTTTAAATAAATAAATCATTGTTTAAGCATAAACTATTTTGTTGATTTGTATTTAATGTTGCTATGGTAAAATTACATTGTTGAGAACATAACTTCTGCTTTTATTATTACATCTATGGAAAATAAATTCTCATTTTACAAGCTTTTGTTTATGATTTTAGGAACAAATCAATTCATAAAGTTACTACCTATACAATAAAATCTCATTAATCTGTAGGTCGATTCAATCATACAACTGTAATAGAAGATTGTTTATTTGAACATTCAAACAATGCTGGACTTAAGATTTTAGAGGCCTTAGATTAAGCCTATTTAGGAGCTCTACTTATAAACGAAAGAAGAAAATCATAGCCGAAGAAATCATAATTATATAAATATACTTTTCATGAGATTTGTGATATACTGTTACAGACTTGGATCACTTAAAAAATTGAAATTAATTTGATAATTGTGTCAATTGATATATCAATAAATAAGAATCAAAACAGGCACACTTATAAAAGTGATAGTTATAATAAGAATGAAAATATAATAATAAGACAGTATGATATGTTATTTTAAAGATTCAAGTTTAAACAAAATCTTAAAAATGAAATAAATTTTTTATTTTTAAATTAAGATTCACATCATTGAATGCTTTTAATAAAGAAGAAGAAATTGATTTTAATGAGTAACTTAGTAAAACAAACTGAAAAGAATTAGTTTCTAATATTGGACACTGGACATGAGAAGTTTCATAGACAATATATTATTATATATTTATAGGTATACAGTAGACTCCTGATTAACCAGGGTTGGATTATCTACGTTGCAGATTTATTAGAATTAGTCCACAACTCAAAAGTGATGTTTAACTATCAATGTTTTATCTTAGATGTGATAACTAAAAGATTTTTAAATATTTCACATTCATTTCTTTTTATATCTTAGTTTATTTGCAATCAAAATTAGAATCAAATTAAAATTACCAAAATTGCAATAATTTCTTGCTGAAAATAAATAAATTTCTTGTTTTCTTTTTTAATAAATACAGCTAATGGTGTATATATATATATATATAATTAAAGTGGTATTGTTCATAATTTTGATTTTTTTTTAGTATTTTGCAGATTATCTGAGAAAAGCTTTATGGCAATTTACTAATGTGACACTTTTCAATTATATTCCATGTTTTTATTTTATATCTCAAAATGAAAATTTTCTACAAAATATTGATAATACTTAGAATAGATATATAAAATATAAATTAACTCACAGATGGGTTTAGCCTGGAGCCATCCCGAAAAACTGAAGATATAAGATCAAATTAAATCCGGATCATCCAAGATGATATACAAATTCTTTAAAATGCAGCTATCTGATTGAGGTTTTAATATCCTAAAAATTATTAAGTTTATTCTTAAATGTGACAAAACTTATATGCTGGAATTTATGACCACATTAGATATGGTATTAGTATAAACCAGCGCTTCTCAAATTTTACCCAAGAAAATATTTTTGCGATCCTGGATATAGAGGTATATAAACTAGGAATATACGAATTAGCATTTGCTAAAATTTCTGAGACCCCCAAATTTTGTTATGCCATCCCATATGGGATTGCAACCCACACTTTGAGAAGCACTGGTATAAACAATTTTAGCTGCCTTCAAAATGTTAGCTTCTGAACAAAGATTGTTGGCTGATCAGATCTTTTATCCTCTTCAATTGAGTATCATCCATTTTGAAAATGTACAAAACAAATCCATAATTTTTTTCATTTCATGATCTCATTCATTTCATTAAGTATTTTAAAAATTTCTGAAAGTATTTTATTGAATAAATAATAGAATTTTACTTTCAATATTTAAAAATAATATACTGGTATGTTCAAATAATATTTTTGAAATGTGATGAATTGTCTTAAGATTTTAATTGATCCATAAGTTTGGATTAAATAGGTGTTGCTGGATTCAAGTTATAAATAAAACTTTAAAATAAACATCCGTATACTATTTTGTACTGCTCTTTGCTTTTATATACAGGGTGTTTCAGAAATGGTGTGCCAAACTTTTCATTTCATGATCTCATACATTTCATTAAGTATTTTAAAAATTTCTGAAAGTATTTTATTGAATAAATAATAGAATTTTACGTTCAATATTTGAAAATAATATACTAGTATGTTCAAATAATATTTTTGAAATGTGATGAATTGTCTTAAGATTTTAATTGATCCATAAGTTAAGTGGGGCCCGAAAATTTCTTGTCACGGGCCCGAAAATTTCTTTCGGCGGCCCTGGATCTATATCTACCTTACAGAACGTTAAAAAGGCGATTATAGAAATATGATGATGGAAAATATGGCATGGGACCACACAGTAAATAATTCATTATATAAAAAATAATAATTTACAGCAAAAAAAAAACATTCATTTGAATATCGTCTGCTTTTACTACGAACGAAATAGAAAAATGACAAGAGCTGTGTGAATCGAAAGGTTCATGCACAGTTCTGTCCCATTTTTATTTCCAAAATAGCTCAGTAGAAGCATTTTCACGCACGCATTGCTAAAAATAATATTTTTTAAAATATTATTTATGACTTAAAATTTATCTCTAATACTCATTTATATAATTTAAAATTAAAATAATTTTTATTACAATTAAAAAATAATAATTTACAGCAAAAAACACATTCATTTGAATATCATCTGCTTTTACTACGAACGAAATAGAAAAATGATAAGAACTGTGTGAATCGAGAGGTTCATACACAGTTCTGTCCCATTTTTATTTCCAAAATAGCTCAGTAGAAGCATTTTTTTATTGTGTAGCCAGGAAAACAGCATCTACTTTTGATACGTTCTCTATGCAAAATCAGGCGAAAAATATTGTTTTCTACCAGATTTAATCAAGTTTTTTCCCATGGATACTCACTATTCTTTTACGGATATGGCAGATATGCATCTTATTTATGGACTAGCGAATGGAAATAGCAGAGAAGCTGTACGTCTTTTTCGGGAAACATTTCCACAGCGAAGATGTCCATTACGAGTCACTTTTACAAGAATAGATCGCAACCTCCGAGAGACTGAATCCTTTACACCCGTTACAACTAATAGAGGGGTAGGAAGGAATGTACAAATACGAAACGCTGAAGAACAGGTATTACATTTGATACAGGAGAATCCAGGATTAAGTACAAGGTTTGTAGCTGCATAACCACTATGTAAGTTTACATAGATTCAATCATATCATCTTACTGGTTAGTATATTCATATACAGTAACAACTAACCAAGCATTTTATCATTTAAGACAAGCTTTAAGAAATGTTAAACCTTCACCAAATTGAATAAATATAGAATAAAAGAGATTCAAATACCTGAATATAAGTATTATGCTATAATTTAACTATAAGTTAGATCCTTTAAGCGTTGATAATCCATATTTAAAATTAGAATCTATGACTGAAGTTAGTAAACAGAATTAATCATGCGAAATTCTTAATTCTTTTTGTTAAATAAATAATTATGATATATTAATATTTATAATTAAAAAATTCAATGGCTTCTGTCGTTAAAAATTATAGAAATGTAAATCATTTACTATATATTATATCTCCTCTGGCCTCGTGATTAATCAGTAAACATGATTTCATTGAATAATTTTGTATATAACTTTCATATCCAGATTGAGCCTAAGACAGTAGTTCATCTTTATAAAAAGCTCTTCTACTCATCTGCCAATGATGATGATAATTAAAAATTCTAACATTTGTATGATATAATTTCTTTATTATTATAAATTGCTTGATTTTAAATGCCATGTTTTCATTTCTTTAAATATATTGTAATGAAGTTAACTCTGACCTAACTTATTATTTTCATTATTATTTAACGTATTTTGTTTTAGCTTAAGAGTTGACTCACTTTTCATGTTCTCCGTTTCATCAGTTAGAAGTTACATGTTACGGACTGGAAGTCCATCTCCTGACAAACTCTTTCTGTTCTTGATGTCATCTATTTTAAATAATTTACCACTGATCCAATGTAAGAATAATCTCTTATCGATGTTTTATTTGGTACATAATTTAATTTGTGTAGAGGATGACATGAATAAATTTCTCTGCAAACTAAGAAATTTGAACTTGTTGCATGACTGATGTAAATGAGACAAGCTTGGGACTGTAAAAGTTACTTGGATAAAAACGTACGCATTAATTAACACAGCAAGGTGTTTCGTATTGAAGTGGAGCTGATTTGTGACTTCTAACTTTCTTGTAAGATTGACCATTGCCTAAGTTTGTATCGGAGTCTGGAGGTATTAGAATTAATTAGTATTTAAGATGATATTTATTGTTAATTTGAATTTTGATTAAAGACATTTTATTGATAACTCATTTTGTGCTTTTTTATTGTTTAAATAAAGCTTTGGTTAACATTTGTAAGTGTTTTTGAGTCAAATTTACCTTTATTATTTAACTTTACTTGTTTTGAGAATTTGTATTCCTAGAAGCAGCAGAACTTGTTAGTTTATGATTATTCAATTTATTAGTATAAGTTTCTAACACCGTTTTTTGCTGTTTAGTTCTAACACTTGGTTGATACTTTAAGCTGTAAGTTTTTTGGTTATTTGTTTTTATCGGGCAAACGTTAGTTAGTAATTGCTTGATTTTCATTTATTGATTGCAGGAAATAGTAAAAGACCTGAGCTTAGGCTGGACTCTGGATTTGCAGAGTTGTTAAAACTATTAGGTTTAAATTAATTTATTGTTGTTGGTATTTTTGAACATTGACTTTGCAATATAAATCATTGTTTCATTATAAAGTATTGATTTTGTTGACCTTTACTTGATTATATTGTGGTCAAATTGCATTCTTAGAATGAAATTCCTGATTTTAACATTATCTATTGGAAATTGATTATTGGTTTATGAATTCTTACTTTACAAGCTCACTTCAAAAATGAATTAATTTGTAAAGTGAGAACTATCAGTACTGCTTTAAGAACATGGTCCAGGAATGAATTTATGAGAATTCAGTCATTACCTGGATACATGAAAAATATCAAGAAACAACTAACCATTTAAAAAATAATTTTTATTTTAACTATAATTTACATTGTTTTTCATTATTAACAAAGTTACCTAGAATTGCATTCCCTCTCAACATTGTCTGTTGCTGAATTTAATGGTGCAGCACCTAACTACAATGAGTTTTGTAATTACTACATGTAAATTCAGCTCTTTTTGTCATAATATTATGTAAATCATCAGCATATCCAGATTATACCTAGGGCATTGAGTTATCTATATATAAGCCATCAGCTAATGAATCCAATCAAAGTTCTCTTCAATTCTTCCTGTTCTTGTCCATGCTGCTATTCTTTTGTCATGATGTTATAATTGAAGTTTTGCCATCATGAGCCATTATAAAATATTATTCATGACTTCTGTTATACTAAAATAAAACAATAGTTTTTGTTGTTATTGTTTTGTGCTATTTTTGTTGTTGTCATAATTTTTATTATTTGTATTTATTATTACTGTGATTCATTAATTCCTATAGTGCATATTGTGTTAAGTATTTATGGAATTGTTGAAGGTACTGTATTCTGCTAATATTGTATTATAGTGTTGGATGAAAAGACTGTTTTGTTTAAATTTGACTAACATAACAATTTACAAATTAATATATTTCTTGGAATTCCTGGCCATGATAACTGTCTATAGGCAGTGCAACTTAACATTGTTGTTGCTGATGTTTGAGTTAAACATCATGTCAGAAGGCAAAACTGGGTTTTGGACAACCAATGGCAGCATTGCAAATTAACTCATAAACTGAAGAACTACATTTATTTTAACTGTATAAAAGCAATCAAAGATATGTAATACAGATAATCTTCAATTTATGCTGAGCTTATGTTTTGCCATATTAGTTCATAATTCAAAACTTTGTAATTTGAGGTAAAATTACTATAGAATGTAATGAGATGTGTTCCACAACAAAAAAAAATTCCATAAACTGGCCAATTACATTAATTTCTGACACAAAAACACACAAAACTGAGGACATTTATTGATAAAAAATACAATACAACAATAAATTTGCAAAAAACATTGTCTAACAGTAAAAAAAAACCTATAAAGATAGAAAATTTCGTAAAATTTGAAACTATGTAATTTGAGGCTTCATAAATTGATAGTTATTTGTATTTGCTATTTATAATTAAACAACCCAAAATTCTTTAAAACTTATGATTGAAATGGCTCTTCTGGGCAATTAGAATAATGAGGAAATGACATTCCAAGAAAGTTTATTACATAGATGATAGATATTTAAGATCTTGTGAATATACAAGATCTTAAATATACAATATACAAGATCTTAAATAAATCAGACAAAACAATAGAAATACAAAACAGACAAAGAATTTATACAATGAATTTAAAAAAGTATTAAAATGTTTACTAGTAAAATTAAATGGTAACATCAATAATTGATGTTTAAAAAAAGGTATCAAATGCAAAATAATTACCAAAGAATCATGAAGAAATCTTGATGAGCCATTTTTTAATATTCTTTAATATTCATTTTTTGAAATGTGCTTGGCCATATCTATTCAACTGTTAAATAATGTAAATAAATATAAGAGAGAAGTTGTTTGCCATTATCATTCCAACCACAGTTCTTTCCCCACTAAAGATATCTCATTTCCTATAGTACATAAAAGTTGGATGCTCCTGTATGTTATCCATGAAGAATTCTTATATAATTTGAAAACAAAAAGTAATTTTTTAGAAAGTATTATATATTTCTATATTAAGTAATCTATTTATAAGTTTGCCCATTTATTTAGAAATTAAAAACAATAAAAAAGTCAAAATTCATGTGTAAATCAAATCATCTTATTTTTATATTTAGGAAAATATAATATTTATTAAAATATATTAGTTTTTTATTTTTGAAACTTCAGTTTACTATAAATGTAAATATGATTATAAAAGCAAAAATAATATGGCTTATTGGCATAAATTGTCATTATATAAAGAATAAGCTAGATATGGAGCAAAATGCAATTGTATTGTGTTGTATTCATTGATACTTAAAAACAGCAGATTTTCATGCTCTTTCAATAATTAATTGAGAAATGACATTGATTTGATATTTAATTTTTTACTAAACATTTTTATTTTATATTATCATATTTTAATATACCATTAAACTAAAACACTCTTAGCAGTTGAGTTCTGTACTGAATTCTACTCACTGTCAGTAGCTAACGTTTTCAGTATTAGTAATAGATTTCGGTAAATAATAATTAGATGGTAACTAATACCGAAAATGTTAGCTACTGAATGGAATTTAGAACAGAACTCAACTGCTAAGAGTGCTTTAGTTTAATGATAAATTGATGAGAAGAAGCAGTAAATTGGACGGTATATATTTTAATATGTATCAGTTATATTTTTCCTCACTTGCACTAAATTTTAGTTTTTTTTTTTTTGTTATGATTTTATTGGCGTATTTATTTAGCAAAACTTCTTAAAAGAAATATTAAAATTAAACTTTTTCATAATTTTAAAATTTCAACAAAAGTGTTATTCAGAAAGAATGCTAAAAAAATAGAATATATTAAAATCTATAAAATTTTTGTTGCGAGTAATATGAAAGATGACCAACACATGCAGTTGTGAAAGTAAATATCTGTTATCTGAAATCACTTTCAAAATACTTTGTGTTTTCTGAATAATCATTCTATTATTTGATTTCATATTTATCAAAAAATGTCAAGGATTGCTATATTTGTATTTGACAAAATAGAATAATTAGATGCAGATTACTGGAATTCTTTGCCTCATTAATTTGTAAAATAGATTCCTTTACGCATTATTGATTTCTATATGTGCATTCTTGATAAGTTACTATTTTTGTATATATTAAAATATCAGTATTCATATCTATCTGTATGTTTTTAGTAATAGAAATTAGAATGTTAATAGATGTTTATTAATAATAAAGATGGATCTTATAATTGTTTTAAGAATGCATGATAATACAAATGATGATAACACTAAGAGGAAGCTAAGCAGATGAACTTTACACTGTGTATTTGACTATCAACCTCTATTACATGTTAGACCAGTTTTTGAAAAATTTTCTAAAGTTTTTTGTTTGTATTCATTTGAAATTTTTAATGTAGAGAAATAAAACATTTCTTATTTTGTAGAAAAACCTGAAGTTTTTTGAATTAAAGATGATGATTTAAGAAATTTTGAAATACAGTGGATGATTGTTTAACGAATAGTTCAGAGTACTTACAAATCGGATAGCAAACACTTTCATGAAAGATTTTTGTGTTCGGACAACAAACATGTATTTGGATAACTGAACACCTCACAGAACAAACTGTAGAACCTAAGGATTGACGGAATGATAGGTGGGCTGAATCTCTGAGTAGTAAAGCTGTGGCTTACTATCCTGGAAGATCCAGGTCCCACACACTAATTTTTCAGGAGGGGTCCGGTTGTGGCCCATTGAACCCCATTCTCCAACTATCCAGTTGACCACATCATGGGTGTTGGCCAGCCTGTGATGGGCTCTATAAATAGTCACCACCAGATAAATAATATCCCATGAGGATATGGTGGCTTAACTAACCTAATGAAATTACAGGTTTAGGCCTTGCGTGTTCATAGATTTATTGGTAAGGATGGGAGATCAATAGTTTTCCTGGATTAAAATCAACTTGTAGACAACTTAAAACAAATCAAAGATTTATTAAAGAAGGTAAGAGAGAGTTTTTACAATTGTTTGATCTTAGAATGGCACCCCATACCAGGTTGAGTTCAATAGGTTTAGGAATCTCTACCATGACAATGTTATTAATCATTTCCAAAAAATCCTGAAGAAGGAAGAAATCTATCGATATTGGACAGATTCTTTAATGTTCCATAAATGGAAAATAAACATGATAGCTTAAAATGCAAGATTGTGTATGTATATATAATTAATAATGTATAAATAAACTTCCACTTGTATTAATGGTATAACAATAAATCAGCCATATTCGAAGTGGAAAAAAGATATAATTTATTACGGAAGTACTTTCGACTTCATTAAGTCATCTATATATAATTATTACATATAAATAAATGTAATAAGAAATTATATAATTTTTTATTTATTTATTTTTTTGTGGGATCTTCAGAACGAATTAAGCAAATTCCCATAAAAATCTATGGTAAATTGATGATCAGTTAACGAACAGTTTGGCTAGCAAACATCGTCTTTGAATGGATTATGTTCATTAACCAATCACCCATTGTATTTTATGGTTTCCTTTATATTAAATTTATCAAATTCATTGAATTCTAATTTTTTGTTGATGAGAGAATCTCCAATGGTTTCCTGTAACATCTCCACAATTCTGTTATTTTCTAGAAACCATCAATTTCATATAAATAAGAATGATTGAGGTACTGAAGTAGTGCTGACTTCCTTTAACCTTAGGAAAAAATAATATAGCTTAAAAACATTTGTGTTAGATACATAGAAAAAGTTTCATGCTATGCAACAAAGTGCTATCAACATGTTAGCTAAGGGAATAACTTTATATTAAATTGAATTCGTTTGCCTATATTTAAAATGGGCATGGTCTCTTTTGAGAAAAGCCCGTGTTTAATATGGACATAGTCTGGAGTATGTTAAATCTTATCAGAAATTTTTAAACTGGTTTGTGTATGAGCCAACTTCTGTATAAAAATGATTTATTTTTAAACTTTTTTGGCTAATACACGAATGTAATCTAATTTCATTAAACAGAATATAGATTATATATATGTTTAATTTATAAATTTTTTTATATTATCATCTTTTTCAGCAAAGAATAAAAAAAATAACAAAAATAAGAAAAGATTAAAAGAATTGAATAAGAAAGGAGAGAGCAAAGAAGGTGGTGATATGGATGCCTTTCTTGATAAAGAAGAAGCAATAGAATCTGATAAAGAGGTTGGGAAAAGTATTATTTTTTCCTATCTATTTTAGATCAGAAAAGTAAAATTTTAAATTTTTACATTCCTTATAAATTGACTTTATAGCATATGCATGCTTTAGCTTAAAAAATATTTCTGTTCTTTTATTATTCTGATCTTTTCTAACTAACTCTGAATTTGCTGATCATTCTAGAACTGTTAATTTTGAAAGTTAAGACTAATGTATTTCTAAAATAAATTACTTTGATTATTTTTATTCAAAATAGTTAGAAAATTTGTCATGTATTTGGCTAATAAATGTTTCTATTTGTAAATTTTTTTTAATTTTCATAATCAATTTATAGCAGGGCTGCCCAACCTTTTTATGACTGTGAGCTACTTTTTCACCAGAGCGATATAACACGAATTAATTTTATTTGTTGGGGATTGCCCTAAATATTAACTTTTTATTATGCATTTTAAATACAGTAACTCAGAATATATTTTATGCAAACTTATAAAAGAAAAATTCAGCATTAGCATTGTTATAAATGATGCAAATATCGTCTTCTGAAATGATAAAAGTATCTTTTTGCTAAACACTTTTATTTTTGTACAATTAAGCTGTAGGATTACGGAAATAATAATAAATCATTATATATTATACTATATAGTATATTATACATTTCAAATATAGTGCAATATATAGTATAAACCTTTTATGACCGTGAGCTTTTTTCACAAGAGCGATATAGCGATCTACCGATATCCAGGGAATAAAAGTATAAAAACAGCAATATCATCTATATAATTCAAAATTTATTAAATAAAATAAATCAATTCTTCAAACATGAAAATATGAAAATAACTACAAATACATGCATACATAAACAAAAATTTTAATGCGATATTTAGCATTCTGTACATTTTGCAATTGATTCAAAATTTGGATTATATGATGAAAGAAAAAAATAGCAATATCATCTATATAATTCAAAATTTATTAAATAAAATAAATCAATTGAATAGTGTGATCCCAAAATGCATTCAGTTCATTTTGGTCATTTTTTTATTTGATGTAAATATATTTTTACGAACATATTTTGCTGTGAATGTATTGATAAGTTCGATTTTAAATCTATAATTTTTGATCTGCGTGTTTCGGAATCTTTCGAATATTCATTTTCATAATTGGAGAGCATTAATATGGGAAAAAGCAATCATATTCCTATTCATCATGGTAATGATATGTTTTTTTTTTCTTTTCTACGCTCATAATTATGGATAAAAAAGGAAAAAATTAAATAATTGAAGAAGTTTATTTTTTAATAAATTTTACTCTTTTAGTACCCAACAATGATATCTTATTGTCCGGATCTGAGTAATGTAATAAAGAAAGGAAAAACATTTGAACCTGTAAAAGGATTTGTCCAACAAACTTTTGTTTATTCATCGAAATAATCTTCATTTATTGTTTTTGATATATTATATCCTACCAATTGATGTGATCTGCTATTACTTAATAAATGATAAAAGTCACAAAGAACGAAAACACGTAGGATAACCAGAGAATAGTAACGATGAAAACTCAAACAGTCCTTTGCGCATGAGCGGAGCGTTTTCCTAATCCTGCCAGCGGGGCGGTAAAAAACCATTTATTGTTTTTGATATATTATATCCTACCAATTGATCTGATCTGCTATTACTTAATAAATGATAAAAGTCACAAAGAACGAAAACACGTAGGATAACTTCACTTTTCTTGTTTCAACAAGAATATTTTCATTTATGAACATTGATTTTCTATGTTAAATATTTAACGATGAAAATTACGTAAGAAGTTTAATTTTTAAAATATAATAAATTTTAACAATAAACATTGCTTCTCAAACTGATTTGCAAGAAAGTTTACAAAAACAATACTGGCAAATAATGTAAACAAAGTAAGCATATAAAAAAGAGAAAAGAGATTTTATCTTCAAGACTGAGCATGTGGGGAATAAATTATATAATAAATTTTACAGATCACGTCATCTCGATTTATAAAAATTAAATATCATACACCCTGCGATATAGGTCCCTATCGATAATACTGTAATTAAAATTTGTTTTATTTTATAGAAACTGTCACACTTCGAAGTGTATCACTATTTTTCTATTAAGATATCATTTTGTGTGTGCCTTTTAGAAGAATTTTAAAATTTCAGAGAGCATTCGTTTTTAAATCTGTTGTAACTTTTAAAATAAGTATTTTTTATAGCGCTAATTTATAACGCTAGTTTTTAATTTTAGCTCTTTATGGGGATTACATTTTGTGTTTTGTTATCATATATGATGTGCTTTATATTATTTGTACGGCTGTTTTTTATACTATATCATACGAATAATAAATAATATTAATATGCGTGACTGCCGCACTCAGGTTCGTATTTTGGATGTAAATAATCTTTCTAAAATCGACTATCATCATAGCATACCAAATTTAATAAAATTCATCTAGCAGTACTCGAAATATCAAGGGAAAAAGATATAATTTAAACATACAGGCATTTGCAAAAGTATTTCGACGAGTTTTGAATCACTTATGTAAGATAATCGCATTCTTATATTAATATATATGGTAAAGTAGAGTAATTTGGATCACTCAAAATAACTTTTCTTAAAAATCTGACAACTACGTTAGCTTTTTATATCTGTGATGTAACTGCTATACATTTAAAAAGCCAACGGGATTGCTAAGGTTATTTAGAAATATAATTGTTTTGAATGATCCGAATTACTATATAAATATAGTACTGCATATACTATTTTATCCTCGTATATATTGAAAATGAAGTTTATAATACAGGATGGGCCAAGATAAACCGAACCAAACCAAGTAACCGAATCCCATGTCTGGTTCTTTTTATCTTGGCCCCCCTGTATAAAAATATTGTACGGTTATAATGTGTGGATACGTTCCGTATTATTCGAATCACTTGTTATACATGAATCAAGTTTCTAAAAATGGAAAAATATGAATAATAATTGTAATAAAAAAATACTAAATGCGGCATTTCAAACACGTATTTACCTATATAATGTAGTACTGTTAAGTTAGTAACAAGTATTTCATAGTTTATTCCTAACCGGAAAAATTAAAATGGTAAATAGCTCGTCCTCTTGCCATCATGGTTTCATCAAATAATTATGTAAATAACTTTTAATTTAATTTATATTAAATTTAATATTTTTAATAAAAATATTTATGAATAACGAAATTGGAGAAATATTTCATATAATAGTTACAATTAGTTTGTGAAGATGTCAAATTTTTCTATCGCTTTATACGGGGAGTTTTCCTGCGTTTTAGAATCACTGCCTCAAATTTTCGCGCGCTATAAGAATTCAAGTTACATGAACCCGTCTTATACTGTATACAATTTGCATATTATTTAAAAGTATATATGAGAAACACACCTCAAGTAACAGTTAAATAAAACATTTATTTTAGAAATATTTTTATTTAACTCGAATTAGCTTTACATGTATTCAGCATTCTTATTATAAATTGGTGATAAGAATGCCGATGTTTCCGAGTCCAAAATAATTCCAAAATAAAAAAATTTACTTGACTGTCTCTTAATATCTTAGATAAGCATAGTTTAGAGACGAGTAATTCTTCTAATAAAAATTTAAATTTTATAACTTTGATTGCTATCTCCATAAATGATTGAGAAATGATTGGATAAATGAAATAATTTATCATATATTTTCCTCTATTTTTTTAATCGTCTCACAACTACTTCCATTATATGTTTAGAAACAAAAAGTTATTTTAATTTATTGTGAAATATCTTTCACATAAGACTTTCAAATATTTATAGATTTTTTTATTTCGAATTTCGCCATTTTATAATGGCGCACAAAATTGACACTTAAAAATTAGGACTCTTATATCTTAATATAAAAAAAAACTATCTAAAAAGTAAATATTGTGGAATATTTTGTTCTTCAGATTTTCGAACGGTATGTCAAACAAAGTAATTGACATAAAATATAGATATTTAATATCCTTTCACATGACTATAATGGTTTCATAACTGTAGTGCTTTCAACTTTAATAAGTCATCGTCAGCTTCCAAAAATTAACAGGTTTTGGAACAAAAGAATACAAATTATAGAACATTATAAAATTCAAAATTGAAATTATAAGGAAGCATAATTAATATGTCAGAGTACAACATTATATGAATACACAGTATATATACCATTATTAAATATACAAATATAGTTAAATAATAAATAAAAAAGTAATTGACATAAAATATAGATATTTAATATCCTTTCACATGACTACAATGGTTTCACCTGCAAAGATTTCAAATGAAAACGGAATAAAAAAAAATCAACAATTATGAAAAGCAATATTCAATAATTTTCCAAGTTTTTAAAATATAATAATGGTTTCACCTGCGAAGATTTTAAATGAAAAAGGGATTAAAAAAAATCAACAATTATGAAAAGCAATATTCAATAATTTTCCAAGTTTTTAAAATATAGGCATAATAGATATGAGGCAAGTTTAAAAATTTATTTTTTAATTTTTCTTCTTACAAATTATAATAATCAGTTAATATTCAATTTGTTTATATATGTAATTAATATTTTTCGCACATTAATATTATATTCTCAAAATTTCATTTTTTAAAATCTATAATTAAATTATTAACATTCAATAAGTAGAGAATACTTTATAAACTTTTGATATTTTCATAAAAAAATTTTCATATTTTTTTTTTTATATTACATTCAATATCATTCAGAAAGTAAATATTTTGCACAGTGTTTATCACTCAGAAAGTAAATTTTGCATAATTTTGTTCCCACTTATTCAGTTAATTTATTTTCAAGATTATCTGTTATGTACGGATACATAAAATATATAAAGATTTTAAAATATATTCATCTCAGTCTCTGAATAAACCATTAAAATATTTTGCAAATCAACAAGTTTCAATATTGTATGTTCAGTCTACGATGATACAAATATTTGCTGCAAACAGCGAAATGCTAAACTATAGCAAATATCAGCAATTATAGTAATAAGTATTGCTAGGAAAAAATTATTTCACAAAATTTTATTAATGAAAGAATTTAAAACGTGTGATGATTGAATTGAATTTTTAATCGACTAAAAAATGGAAGCGAAATGTATAAAAATTAAATAGTTGCATATAGTAAATTTAACGACGTTTATTATTTTTTACCTTCCGAATTTTCAGAAACTTTATTAAATAAAATAACTGGATATAAAAATTATACGACTCTAATAATTTAAAATTCTAAAAAATAAAAAGAAAATTAAATAGGAATTGTTTCAAGGAAAATTACAAAATTTTCAACAATGCGCTGTTATGAGGAAATGGTTATCAAAAAACAAGTAACCCAACCTTTATATATACAACAAACGTCCTTAATTTGAAAATTTAGAATATCTAATATAAATATGAATGCATACAATTCATTGTGATTGATGACCCAAGAATCACAAGGTCATTGTTAACCATCTTCAATTATATTAATACAGTATTAAAATATAGAAACACTATAATTTTATAACGTAGTCCATTATGTAGGTTATAAATTTCATAATCAAGTTTTTGAATGCTAACATCTTTTTTTTTTTAATTTTATACATTATGATATATAAATTACTGTATATAAGTTTTTTATTATGATTTGATAAATATTTGTTATTAACAGTAAAATTTTTTATATGTTTAAATAATTTTATACATTATGATATATAAATTACTGTATATAATTTTTTTATTATGATTTGATAAATATTTGTTATTAACAGTAAAATTTTTTATATGTTTAAATTTCACAGAATTTATAAAATGGATAAGCAATCGAAAAGAAAAGGGCAAAAATCAAAAGAAGGAGCTGTAGATACTGGATTGAGAGATGTACCATACAAAATAAAACGATTTTTTGGTTTAGCTGATGAAGTCAATTTATTGCTTTGGAGGAATTGCTTTCTGAAAAGAGTTGAGGTAAATTTATCATAGAATGTTTTCATAATGAAAAAAAAAAATTATAAATTTGCTTTAGTTGTTTCTTTAAGGTATTTGTTAAAATTACATTATACAACAAGATTAAAACAAGACTTTACTACATTATATAATTTTCTCATTAATTGCACAGTTTTATATTAAATTTTTAATTTTATAAACTATATAATATTTAGCAAATTTTATTATAGGAATTGCTTGGAACAATAACATGCTAAGCCGTAAAATGAAATTTTTAAGATATTTAATATTTTATGTTTAAAAAAATACCATAATTTAATCAGAATAATAAACATATATAAATTTTTTAATGGTTTGAAAGCTCAGATTTCTAAGAAGTAATTCTCTTAAAGTTTAACTCTTTACATCATAAATTTTAGGCAGTATATTTTATAAATTCTGTTGAAGATTTTTATGGTATAACATGTTATTGTTCCAAGCCATTCATATATTTTATTATTATTTATCTATCACATATTTAAAGAAATTAACAAATTCACAATTATTATTATAGGAAAATATTTAATATATTGTTTACTAAAAATATAATAGTTATAATTATTATATTAACTTTATGTTACAAGTTATGTTTTAGTAAACAAAACTATAACGTTCACTTGATTAACTCAATTTCTGATGCTCATAAAATTTTTATATTTAAATGTAAAAAGATTGAACACCTAACAGTTAACATATCAATTTACAGTTCACACTACTTTATCTTGCCACACCTCATTAATTAAAAGAATAAAAAAAATTGCATTCTTAAGACATTAAATAAAATTTGAGATACTGTATATAAATTATGTCTGTTTGGATGCAGTTGATTAAAAAAATTCGTAGAAATATTACTTTAAATAATTAAAAAAATACAAAAGATATATAAAAACTGTATTAAAATGTTAAAACTTCATTGTAATAGAGCATCTGCTTTTTTAGAATTTCATACTTAATTATAATTTATGGTGACGTAAAACATGATAGAAATTACGGTATGTAATAAACAGTTGAATTCTGTAATTAAATAGTTATAAATAATTTAAGGAATCGAAATTTTATACAGTGATAAATCATTTTTAATTGTGTAAACACAATCGTCTATATTAACGCTGAAATTCTGTAACTAGGAGATATATCCTGTTACCGTTATAAATAAAACACTTTAGGAAAAGTATTCTTCGGAAAGCATGTTCAAGTTCGTGATACAAAGAATGTCATGTGTTGGAAATCTTTAGCATATTATTTTTCTTACCATTTTTTTGTTTATTATATATCATGAACTTAATCGTTGGTCCAGAAACAACGTTTAAAGTTCATTACCGTTTTTTTGTTTATTATATATCATGAACTTAATCGTTGGTCCAGAAACAACGTTTAAAGTTCGAGTTTTAGGTTGGGGAAATTTGTTATCTGTTTTGATCTGTTCTCATCTGGTTATTTATCTTTCGCGACAGCTTTTAATGACATAACAAGTCGGGATGTAATGTCAGATTAACGTGATGAAAGACCGAAAGTTTTCAGTATGGTTATAAAAGAAAAAAACTAATAAATGATATTATTTATAATTTATTGATTGTTCTCACATCCCAAACGGGTTAGGATATTCGTACTGTGGGAGAGTTTAACGTGTAATCATTTCCTCATTTGTCACGTATCCTGTTATATCGATAAATCGGTATTTTGAAACTATCCATTATGATAAACATTAAATAAATTTAAGTGAAATAGGTACAACCAGTTAATAATGAATTGTTTAAGAGAAAGAAAGAAATCAGGTTGAGGTCTGCGGTCAGACATATGGAATAGAAATCCGTCCATCCCTTGACCCGTTTACATCGCCCGTTTTCGTCATTTCATTATTGTTAAATAAATTTAAATATGACAATTTACAGATCGTTAAAAAAAGCTAAATCGCGTTTAATGAATTAATACTGATACCAATCGCCAAATTGATTATATTTATTATTTATAATTGCAAATTATGTGGAATACAATTATCGTGATTTGGTATGCTAATTAGGTATTATGTTCCAAGGTCGAAACTTTTTATGTTATCAGATAATGTGTTTAGTGTAAAAGTTGTTCAATTTGCGATGAAGGTGCATCTCTAATGAGCGTGATCCAAAAATAGCTTAATGTCCGTCACGTGGCTACATATTGTGTATTAACCATCCTTTGTTCGGTGCATAGCTAAACATGGAACTGCATTCATAACTGTCGAACATCCGCATGTTTTTCCTGTTTTACTTTTCCTCCTGTATCATGCCTCTCTTGCGTGCACATACTGTAATTTCCTAACACAGTATTTTAAATGCTAAATTTGTTAGAGTTCAATAATATCCTGTTTTTATAATTAGCAAACTTTTGTTAGTTTATAGACTTTCTGTAACGTGCTATGCATCCATAGATGATCTAAAAACTGTTGCTAAAAGTTTAAAATTTGTTTTGCATTCGATTTCTAATTTGCATCGCGGTGACGTGACTCTAATCATGCACGAATACATCGCAACTTTTTTCTTTCCTACAATTATGCGTTTTTTTTCCGACAACAGTGCCACGTACTGTTTTTTTTTCCTTTTTTTACTGGCCCACTTTTTAATCCCACGCATTACAATTAAGCATCGATAGGCATACACGACTTACTTTTGCTGATAATGAATCACTTGTATCGCTAATGATTACGAAAAGGCGTTTAATTGGTGCGTTTTTTTGCATGGTAACGCCATTTAATTGTTTTAAATTAGTGTAGAATTTAACATCAAAAAAAGTTTTATTTGGTAAGTTTTTTCGTGTGTCGTCTCATTAATTTTATAAAAAAATATTATTCAACCTATCCTAAACGATTTTTCAACAAAATGTATTGTTAATAAACTGTAATCTTTTTTTTCTTTTTTTTTTATGCCATTCGGAGGATATCAAGTTCCACTGGTGAAATTAAAAACGGAATTTAAGCATTTCGCATAAGCAAACATAATTATGCAAGATGGGGAAAAGCTATTGTTATGAGCGTATATTTACAGAATTTTTTTTCTTATTAATAGGAAAGTCTTCTTTTGTATGTTTTCATAATATAATCTCACTATCTTGTTCAGGTGACGTGAAATTGGGTCGAGTAAAAGACGTCTTCCTTTCAGACTTTCCACCAACTAATCCGAGTTGAATCACGCGAGGAAATGACGTCACTCTGCTGTAGTAGTTGGGTAGCAGAGACTGAAGTCACTCACACCCAAGCCGGGTGATCAGACACTGGTTAAAATTTAGACAAGATCAAGAAGCGTCACAGATAGGAAAACATAGGTAAGCGAAGCTAAAAATTATCGAAAATATGTTTATCAGTTATTGGTCACGTACACGAGGCGTTCTTCTCGTAGTTAACACGAGATGCCTATTTTTGCCTACTAGTCCTTCCAGTTCCTGGATGTTGACAGCTAAATTTTGTTACTTGCTGCCTGTCGTTCGTGGGTGAGGAGAGATGGGGAAAAAATTAAATACGATGCCTTCGAGGGGCTTAAATAATATCAACAGTGTCTGTCTGGTTGGTGTTCTGGCGCCGTCTCTACCCCAGTAGGTCTCATTGGAAAAATGACAAGATATCAAAGGTCACGACTAGGGCGAAAAGAACTCGGTTTGGTGTTGGAAATTCGGTCCTGGTTTTGTATCAGAAAAAAATTCCAAAATGTTATAATAAACACGAAAAACTGGAAATTGGAAACGCGTGTTATAGCTTTTTACTAATTTTGTTTTTTCCTGATTTCTTATTTTCAGGTGGGCCTGGTTGGTCTGAATATTCGTCATGCATTTACTTGCACCAGATACATCTTCCCACCTGATGAAATGATCCAGACGACTATCAAAATGGTAAGTTATATATATATATATTTGTAGTAAAGTTTGTTTATGGAAATAATCACACTTTTTTTAACACATTTACAAAATCTGCATTGCAAAATTCCGACTTTAATTTTTCTTAAATTTTCTCCAGCACGATTTATGTTGAAAACATAATACAGAATAAATTATAAAAATATGATTTTTATTGAATATTATTGTATTTTTAATGAAAAATATCATACAAATTGGAATATATAAGCATTAAAACAGTAAAAAGTTATTATTAAGCCATAAATATTATAGAATGCAGATTATTTTTATTAAGAGAGTAATTAATTTGTATACTGTAATTAGAAATGTAAATATTTAGATTTGAGGAGCGGAAGCTGATGTTGATTTTAAGACTTTTTTTGGTTAACAACTTTTAGAAAAACATCAATTTCCTGATGATTTTTTAAACAGTTTTTAAATACCGTCTGGTAGTAATTAAATAAAAAAAAATTATATCATAATTGTTAAGCATACAGGAGCGATTTCATTCTCTTTTTTAAAAGAAAGGACAATATACATATATAATGAGAACTCTTGCAGAGAAGACAGGAAGAAGATCTAATTATCCGAGAAAACTTTGCATAACAAAATTAAATGATTATTGAATAAAACGACGCATGTTGTTAATAAATAATAATCTATATATACGGTTCTTTTTTTGCCGTTTTGATAACGTGAGACTTTGATAGTTTGTTGACATTCAAGTCTCCATATTTTTAAATGTCAATGGACTAGAATCTGCGTGATTATAAGTTATGGACCGTATCACTTTTATTTAATATCAGTTTACCTAATTTTTTCCACCTGGAATAATTTATTTTCTTAATCTTACATATTAAATAATGCTGTAATAGTAACATTCTTTACTCAGGCGAAATAATTGTTTTGACAAGCATGTTTTTAAACATAATTAATTTTTAAATGAATTAAGTTATGCTATGTTTTATTCGCTCATTTTAGGAGTTGTTTGTGTTCACCCCATGGGCAAATACCTTGGTTATAATAGAAACCAGCTCGAACAAGTCAAATTAGTTTTTTTTTTTTATTTGTTATTAATATTATACAATAATGCATTACTTTCATTAGCAAAAAGTGTCATTTTTATGCAGACATCTTCACGTGAATTCATAAAATTCTATACAGAACAATCCCGTATCACGTTCGAAAGAACTATACCAAATAAAAAAACTTTAATAATAACACCTAATTATAATTTATTATACAGTATAATGTTTCAATTAATAATCAGAACTTGAAAAAGCACAGATTGCAGATATTTTGTGTAGTGTTATGTGACAGTTCTTTATAAAAAGATGATAAATTAGCGTAAAAAATGTTTCTAGAAGCATTTAATGTTATTTAGAAAAAGGGCGGTTCTTAAAAATATTTGTAACTATAGATTTTAATCTGGTTTTGCTTTTTTGGTTATAAAATATAAAAGCCACCAGTTTTTGTTTGTGTGTTGTTACTATAAGCATTCATAGAAATGTTTAAGCATGTTTAAAATCAAAATACTGTTTTGCAACGATGTATAATCAATTAATATGATTTTTTTTTGCAATAATTGAAGCACACAGACGCTTGTTATATTTATTAAAAATCAGCTATTTAAATATAGTTTAAAAACTTTTTAGTTATAATTGTTTTGTTTTATATATTTCAGCCAAATGAGGCAGAAGGGAAGAAAAGTCCGCAATTTCCAGGTATAAATAAACTCAAAGGATTGTTTGGAAAAGTAAGTGCATCTCCTAACTTACCAACAACACCAACATTAAGTACAAGAGAAGTACACAAAACATCTTCGAATCGTATTACCGAAAGCAGAAGGAAGCCATATCTTCCAATAACATGCAAGAAGACATCAAGAGTTCTCAGCAATGTCACCACAGAACTAAATATTGACAATATTACATTACCAGATTCATACTCTCCTCTTCCATCTTGCCCATCATCTAGTAATGGTGTTTCCACTCGTTGCCCTTCTAGGTTATCGTCATCGTCGTCATCGAATAGTTCGTACTGTAGTGAGGATGATGTGTGGTTACCCAGACAGTAGAAGTGCCATACATTTATATTGTTGTCCTTTGTTTTATGTGTAAATTATTATCATACGGTTGAGAATGGAACTGTGATAAGTTTGTTATTCATTATTACAGGAAATGTATTAATAAAATTAATCCATATTTGTGTGTTTTGTTTGTCTGTTTGTTGTCATGTCTTAACGATTCTTAATTTCTTTCATAAATATTAACATTTTCTTTCTAATGTAAATTTAATAATCTGTCTCACGTAAAAAAATATTTATTAGCCAATTTATATCTTTTTCTACTGTTTAAATAAACCAAATTTCATAAATAAATTATTTGATTGCTACAAAAAGTAATTAAGATGCTTTGTAAAATATATAAATTTCTCATAAATTAAATACTTTAAACAAATTTATAATAACGTCATTAAAAAATTACATGCAAACTTAAAAATTTCAGACAGCTATCCATAATACATAGAAGAATATTTTGATATGTTTCAGGGAAATGGGTTTCATGACATCAAGAAGTTTTAATAATATATTTTCATGAAAAATGTATGTACAGGGTATAATCATATAAGTATAAATATAAGTTTTCCTGTCTAATCTGTAAAAATTTCTTATTCTTAATGTGCCTTTAACTTATGCTAATTATATATTTTTCTAATCTTTATTTTATGTTAAATATAATGTTATTCTGTACATTCTTCCTATCTGAAAATATTTTAAAGTTAATTTTTTCTTCTGATATTTTTATTCCTGACAGAGATGTAACTTACTTTTGATCTGTATCTTTAATAATAATCCCCCATTCAAACATTACATTCGGTATTTTTAATTTATATGAGATGATATTCTTAGAATAGCTTTAGATCATATCAATATGGCTATTTACATCATAAGTATAAGTAATGCAGAAATCCCATTAAAGATGTCATCGACGTTCAAACTAGTTAGGTAATCATCATGCAAGATCTAATCAATACATATAAGCATAGGAAAGCAATATATTTGACAAATAATAAGTATTAATTCCCTATAATTTTTTATGATTTCTTAAATAAAAATGCTTCATCATTTCTGTAATAGCCTGGATAATTAGACAGTACATGCGTATAATGGTTAATAAATTATTGCATTCTTACCGTTAAATGAATATTAGCTCCTACGACAGGCAAATAAATTAAAACATTTGAATAATTTTAATTAGCATTAAAAAAATTACCATTTTGCCAACAGTTAACAGGTTATTAATATTTTTCATCATTAAATTTTTGAATATTTTAATTTTTCTTATTGTAGCAACTAAACAACATATAAATGTCTTTTGTTTATTTTTAATTTTAGAAAGAAGATCAAGATAAATCGGATCCTTTATATGGTTTTGCATACGGGAGCGATGCTTATAAATTCTACCGTCGACTCATAGCAGTAAGTTTTCTTCTATTATTAATGCATATAAATTTATCCGCAAAACCACATTGTTTTTCTTAATTTCTTTAACTAAAACAAGTTCCTCAAAAAATAAAAAATATTGATATTTTTATCGGAAAAAAATCATTAAAAATTATCTGAATGAGATAATAAATTAAGTATAAAAAATAAAATTTATACAAAACAAAACCTAAATTATGACTAAAATTTGTATTTTCTAAGTTATTAAATATCTTTAATAACTTAGAAAATAAAAGTCATTGTTCGTTTTCAAAATTTTATAATTATCGTTCTTTCTTCATATTTAGTAAAATTAAGTTTTGAATAAATTGCGAAAATTAATATTTCGGTGTATTTTGTTTTTATGTGTATCCATTATAACTTTTATAACAAAATAATAACGTCTTTAAAGCATTAATTGCATTGAGTTTTAATATTGTTTTTAAAACAATTCCTTTCTGCTGCTTTAGAAACAGACTTTATTAAATTATTTTTAGGCAGACTACACACTTTGCTCCCAAAGGGTTTTATATAACCATTTATTCTTAATTCCAAACTGAAATGTACTTTTTAACCATCCTTCGTTTCATTTTATTTTTTATGTTTCCTGTTATTTTTTTTCATTCATTGGAGAAATTATAAGATTAACTCTTCTCTTGATATAGGGCTTTAAATTATTGAATTAAAATGAAATTAAAATTTACATTGGCATCGAAAATTTTAATTTATATTAAATAATATAGATGTAATTTTTCCATATACTGTTTTAGAATTTTTTATTTTTTTCTAATATTCCATCAAATTTCTATAAAAACCAAGCTTATTTTTAAAGTTATTGTGATTATTTAAAAGGGATTTTTCCTCTTTCGCTTATTATTTTTATTTTACATATTTTTTATTTTATTCTTTGGAAAATATCTTCGCTTTTCCCGATTATTATTTCTCTTTCAGTTTGTAATTCTATCATGCATGAACTCTACTTTTTCAAATTGCTTTCTCCATAATTTCTGCGAATCTTCCCCTTATACTTTTGAAACTTTATCATCCTGTCATAATTTTCTTGTTTTTATTCTTTTTTTATCATTATTATTCCTTTTTTTGTTTCCATCTTCGTACCTTGTTATGTGATATTTTAGAGAAACTCGAAAAAGCTCGAACTCATAAATCCGGGCACAAGTACTTTTAATATACAGAAGATATAAAAGTTTAAAGAATGCATATATGTTACTGATCAATATAAATTTATAAAATGGATCAGTGTAGATATTTTATATCTATACTTCTTTTATCTTTAAATTTATTTACTATTACCGAAGACATCATAGCAGATAGAAGAAGAAAACTCAAAAAGTGATTCGCTTTGATCTATAACTATACATAAAACTTGTCATATATTATCCAGGAATTAATCAAGAGCAAGGCAGTCATAAAAAATATATTGAAGACTGTAATTAATCAAGAGTGTAGTCATAAAGTAGATTGCGTTTCGTCAATAATGGATGGAAATAAACCGCTTAGTTCTTTAACAAAAAAATATCTTGTAGATTGCGTGAAATACATTAAAACTTTCCATTTGTTCATAGTTTAATTGAAAACGTTTAAGTTTTCTTAATTTAATATTTGAATTAAATTTTTGTTTATCTTTATGCAAATTATGTATTAAAAATAAATGAAAAAAATCATATGGCAAATAATATATAGTAGTTTTTCTGTCGTATTCAAGTATAAAATTTATAATGAGAAAACAATATTTTCTCATTAGATTAGATATAACGATGTTCACAGTTTTCTAATAATATTAAATATTATTAATATTTATTTAATCATTATTAATAGGCCTATTTATTAAATGGATTATTCAAAATTCTAGTCTTCTTCATGAATTATTTAAATACCTGCTTAAAAGGAACTAAAATTATTATTAAATAAAGCAATAATGCATTTGAAAATGTGCAATTAAGCATTAGTTTTTAGAGGTATTTTTATTTTATACCTTATCAATGATTTTTATGCTATATTAATGTTTACTATATACTTTATCTCCATTTAACTTATACACTTTAAATACTGTATATTATATATTGTGTCATTCCGTGTATGCAAACTAAAGATGGATCAACAGTACTTGAAAGAATATTTTTATTATACTTAATAAAAATAAAAGCAACTCTCTTATATTTAATAAATTAAATTACTGCTTTATACTTTATCTCCATTTAACTTATACACTTCAAATAATATACTGTATATTATATATTGTGTCATTCCGTGTATGCAAACTAAAGATAGATCAACAGTACTTGAAAGAATATTATTATACTTAATAAAAATAAAAGCAACTCTCTTATATTTAATAAATTAAATTACTACCATCAGTATTACAATCTTTATAAACATTTTTGTAAAAAAAAAATTTTGTTGTATAATTTTTTTTTTTTTTGAAAATTCACATTAATCAAATAAACTTGCAGAAAATATTTAAATATTATAAGTTGTGACGTGAAGGATGTTATAATTAAAAAATATATAAAGCATAGCAAAATTTGTCATAATTGCGTAAAATGTTCAGTTCCTTTCTTTTTTTTTTCTTTTTTTTTTGTAATTCAAGGTTATGGTATTAGGTCAATAAACTATACAGTTACGCAAGAATAATATAACTGAAATTCAGTGGATGATAAAATTACTTAATTATTATAACCCTAATATTTATTTTTCCATGTCTATTTTATTTAGTATTAATGAAAAATTATAACTTGTATTTCGATAGTTATAAGTCAAAAGCTAAACGAAACAATAACAATTCTCAATTTTTGTAAGGTTTTTATATGTAGAGCTATAAAGAAGATAATGTAATAAACCGAAGTTTAGTGGATCGTGTATTATGTCCCCATGTTTTATGACATGTTTTGATACAGCTTGTAGGTTTATAATAAAATTTTATGAGGGTAATTGACATTTAGTTTTTTTTATTATGTTTGGTCGTATTTTTAATGATTTTCTTAATTAGTAAAAGTTTTATTTTAATTTATTTGAATAAAAATTATACGGAAGAATACTGAAACAACTTTTCCTTTTCAATTTACTTTTTTTAGTCTCATAGAAATATACTCTCACCGACTCTGAATTCTCAGCAGAGTCTGTAGTCAGTTTTTATGATAACTTTATACAATGAACCCTTTACAGACATTTGAGCAAGAGGGCAGTTGTGCCTAATTCTGTAGAAGTCTGACGTGTGAAATGATGTGACATCTCGCCACCTACTAACCTTGAATTGAAAAGATAAAAATTTTCATTACTAATATTATTTGATGCATTAAAATAAAGTTAATAAGTCACGTAACAAAATATCTAAAATATAATGCAATCTTATGAAAACACATTTTAAAGCGGAGGTTGAGTAATACTAGTCAGAATTAACATCACATTACCATATCTATATTATAGTTACTTTCTGTATGGATGTGAAGGAAGGAAATGACATGAACGGATGTTCCTGTACTGAGAGAACGTCACTTGAATATTATCTTATGTAACCCCTCCTAGTAAAGGAGAGTTGAGAATTGTGTCCGGCATTTGGGATAGGAAAAACAATTATATTAGTTGAAGATTCTCACTTGATTGCACAGCAGTTGTTTTCGATATTGCGTCATACGTTTCATTAAAATTATATTTCTCTTTTAGTTCAGGATGTATTTAAATATGACGCATCCACATTTTTATAAATTATACGAATGTTCAGTGAGTAAGCGTGACTTGCGTGTATAACTTTTAATTTTTGAATTATTTAATAGAAAAATTTTTCTATAGTTACATAAATATTCATTTTTACTGATTATCGAACATTTACTTAAATATTTAAAAATTTTTTTTTACTGGAAAATAAACATTAGTAATATTTCCAAAATATTGAGAAAGTGCTAAAATTATTACTATTATGATCAATGTAACATGATATACATTAATTATTAATTTCCATAATTATTGTTATATTGATAAAGAATTATTAAGCCAGTCAAAAAAGTGTCTCTCCCGATTTAATTAATAATTTTATTGTTTTTGTCTAAATAAATTTAATACCAATTTAATCAGAATGCATTAAAATTAAATTAATTATATTAATTAATTACAATAATTGTGATTATATTGAAATTTATTGCACATTATCTACCGAATTGGGCAGAAATTTCTGAACATTTGACCAGATTTTGCTCAAAAGTCCAATTCAGTAAGTAATATTTTTAAGAATTTCGATATCAATACATGAACCAATTAATTAAAATAATTAATTTTCAAATAATTATTAAATAGGTATAATGTAATTTAAATACTTTTCCGTGAACTAAAAGTAACGTTTAAACTTTCTAAACTCCGATAATTATTAAGCCATTTAAAGCTTTTTATTGGATATTTAAAATCTCTTAAATCTAATTTAAGTCCTGTTTTAAATTTAGATTGTATTAAAGCACTTAAATCTGTGTTAACTTTATTTTAAAGAAATTACTATTCTAAATATATATAAGGTCATTCATCTTTTGGGAAAAGTTAGAAAGCTGAAAAACTTCTTCCTAATTTTTCTCTTCATCATCAAACTTATTTAATTATAAACCTGTTTATAGGTAGGTCCTATTACAAAGAAACGTTTCCTGAATGTTTAATTTGTTATGATCAGCCTATAAATGATAATATTCATTTAGATTGGTCATTTTTATAGATAGATATGACACAATACATTCTGAATAGCATAATTATATATTACTAAGAATAAGTATTAATTAACTATAGGTTTTAATTCTAAAACTGTTTAAAAAACTAAACTATTAAATGTTTACTTACACTTCCCAGAATATAAAATTAATATTTAATTATGGAGAGGAGGAAAAAAAGAAAAAGTTATGATGATAATTATCATTAATATATTGTTGGTTTTTTAAGATACTGTGTTCTGTTATAAAAAAGAAGCAACTGTTTCTTCAATTTAACCGTAGGCGCCTTTAAAATTTTCTAATTTTAAGTATGCCTAAGGCCATTTGGGAAGAATTTAGAGATTTGAATGAATTTTTAAAATTACTTTATGTTATTTTTTATAAATTATCTATTTCCTGTTGAGATTTTTTAATATCTTCAGTTAAAGAGTTAATTAATTAAAAAAAAAACATTCTTATAATAATGTTTGCATCCATTTATTTATGAATAATTCACTTTTTACATAAAAAGGCATCATTATATTTTTTATTTCAAATAAAACTTCCTAAAGCCTTAATTAATTTTATACGTTATCTTAATTATAATTACTATCATTTACACGTTTTAAGGTGCTTTGTAATTAATTTAAACATAATTGTAAAAATTCACTTAATATTTGTAGCTGCTGCCATCTATTAAGGGATAGAGAAAGTAATATTTATTGGCCTTTAAATTTTACAAAAGAAAAAATAGTTTAGTTACGTACGATATTTCTGTGATAATTTAAAGCAAATTTTATGAACAAAAATATTGTTTAATAATATTTAAATTAATAAACAATATTTCTAATTATTTACATTTATAATATATGATAATTTTAATAATTAACAACAGTAAAATATATATATAAAAATATACTTAGGATACAGCCGAATTATTTGATTCATTTTTTTCAAACACTGTATTGCAAATATAAATATTTAGATATTAAAATTAAATAAAACTAAGATAAAATTTACATCTTTCAGGCAGAGATGGAAGTAAATAAAAGAAAGACTGGAGAATCTGGTTTTCCAATATCTAGAACATCAATAACAAAATATACTGAGGGTAAATCTAATATGAATTATTTTTAAGAAATTAATAATAAAAATAAATTAATTATTTTTAATTTAATCATATAAAAACTTATCTATAAACCATCTTTTCATATAAATATTTCAACAATGAATAATATTTTACTAATAAGAAAACTGATATTTTTATTATGTAAAAGATATAAATAAATCATTTAATTGGCAGTTACATTTCCATAAAAGAATTTCTTAAGAATTTTTTTTTCCTCATTTAAAAACAGATATTCCAAAGTAAAAATTTTGATGAAATCATAATACTATACTTACGATTGTTAATTATAATTCCTCATTTAAAAACAGAGATTCCAAAGTAAAAATTTTGATGAAATCATAATACTATACTTACGATTGTTAATTATAATTTATTAAATATATTAAAATATTTTACTTGTTTGTTATAGTTTTTACTAAAAATTTGACTTGTTAAAAAAACAAAATTAATGTAATCATAAACATATAAAAGTTATTAACTAATTTTTTTTTATTAATTAAAGTTATAAAATGATTCATTTTTGCACAAAATTAATGTAATCATAAACTTATAAAAGTTATTAACTAATTTTTTTTTATTAATTAAAGTTATAAAATGATTCATTTTTGCTATTTATTTAGGTGGAAAAGGACTTGAAGAAGAGTTATCTCCAGAAATGCGAGAGCAGTGAGTTAATTTTTTAATTAAATTATATTTTTATGATTAATTATATAATAAACTATTTGTTAAAGAAAATTAAACTGGTAACTACAGAACAAAGTACTTTAACAGATCAAATATTTATTTCTATCAAAATGTTTACTAGAGTACTTTGTTTTGTTGTTGGTGAGGATATAGATCATAAATAATAAACTTTAATATTAAATAATAAAATTTTAGTTTATATAACTTATTATTATATAAAAATCTAATTTTATTTGCTGAAAAAATAAGAAAAGATATTTATTGATATCCATTTAAAACTAAAATTATCTTTCTTGCAACGTAAACAAACAGTTTTTGGAAATAATATATATTAATATATATGTAAAAAATAGTAATAAAAATACGTTAACATCAAAGAAAATTGGTTAATAAATTATATATCATCATCATATTCTATAAATTATTCTTTAATTTTCTATAAAAGTTAAATTCAATCCTTTTAAAAATATGATGGCATTTATGACAGAGATACTTCATAAATTTCCCGATAGAAAATAAATAAGGATCAGTATATACATAAATTAAATAAATTGCTAATATTGAAAGTTTCTGACATAAAATTTTAACATAAAAATCACATTTGACTAGATTATTCTTGTAAAATAAATTAAAAGAGTTAATAAATACTTTCATGCAGAAAATCTCGAATTAAATTTACATATCATAAAGCCAGTAATTTATGTAACTTAAAGTTTTCATAAATTAAAATTATGGAGATGATTTATTTAAATTGTTAATTTCTGCTTCATAACACTGAAATATCCAGTTAAAATTTTATATATAAACTTAAGTTCAAGAATATTGATTTTTGAATGTTTTAACGGCCAATTTAAAATATTACTTTACTTATAAAATGTAAAATTGCGGAAAAAAAACATCATTGAATTACAGAATGTATTTTAAAACTGATTAAAAAGAGAAAGAACCGTCGAAAATTTAATTGGAATTAATTTTGTCTTTAAAAAAGTATATAAATAATAAATTTAGCATTTAATGTTTTCTGTCAGAGTAACAGAATTAGTAATTACTTATCAAACAATCCCCGTTAAAAGAAATGCCTGCTTTAATGCATTTGTCACACAAAGTTTATGGAGAAGCGTGTGCCAAAACTTAACCATATATTCCATCATTTTTATCGACATGTTGAAAATACTCGATTAACTTTCCTAGATGAGGTCTTGTCTTCTTTTTTTTTACCATATTCCTTATCATGTTTTTGCCATGTTAATGGCTTCTGGTTATTTTGATAAAAACAAATTTTTTTTTCTTAATAAATTCTTATAAGAGATTTAATAACAATTTAAAGCTAGTAATTATAATAATTTTAAAATTAAAATGGTTTTTATTCTTATTAAAAGATTTAATATGGCAGCAGCTCAAAGTCGAAAGCCATTTGCAGTACGATTTCCAATTTTTACTATCAGCATAACCGTTTTACAGTTTCTCATGATGATAATACTTGCGACTTTCGGAGGTAAAATTCAATTTATTCTATTTCTATACCCTTATATAAATTCGGATTTATGTGAAAAAAAATAAAAATAAAATATAACATTTCTTTCAGGCATAGCTCCAATAGGGCTTCATCCCGTTGTAGAATTTTTATTGGATGTAGATACTTTCAGTGGCCATCAACCTATAGAATATTTTCATACTCCCAATATGTGGATTGGACCTTCAAAAAGAGTCTTAATAAGTAAGTTTGTCTAATATAAAAATAGTTAAGTTGACAAAATAGATTATTAATTGTTTTCATCTTATTTATGAAAAAATATTAATTTAAAAAAATTAATAAAATAAAAAATTAAATATTTATTTAAAGTACATTCTCTGTTGCTTTATTAAATAAATTATAGTATAAATATTTTATTTTAAAAACCTGAAATCTTATTTATCTTATCTTATAATTCTATGAGTAATAGTTTAATTTTTTAAATAGATTTGTCTTCATTATACTGAAGTGTCTCGATAAAAAAAAAAAGGAATATGTAAGATGTTCAAGATTATTATCTGTTAAATTTACAAAATTCCAAACTTTAACTTTATTATTAGCAAGAAACTCTCGAACTAGTTCAACTTTTTAAATGACCGAATCGATAGAATGCAAAAACATTTCACTTATGTGACGATCTCGACCATTTTCGAATTGACAATTTTCATAAACTTTCCGCAGGGTTGCTTACAAAATATGAAATATTCTAATATATAAGTTATTTAATTTCATGCTTTACAGATTTGTAAAATTATTGATCATTCTAAAATTCCGAACATCTTCACAAATTTTAATATTTGCCATTAAAGCAAATACGACAGAACTGAATGCATTGCAACGATATAGATTTTCTCAGTCGAAACAGAGTTGCTTTTGAGATGTTTAAAACTCGTTTTCCGATACAAAAAAAAAAATCTATTATTAGAAAAAATTAAAATACACCTTAATTTAAATATTTTTACATATCTAATGATCTACATAAAATTGAGTGAAAATAAATCAAACAATAACAGAAGAGTTTCGTTCGGATTTGTGGCTGAATGGAGTATTCTTTGATTTGCCACTTAAAGATCCGGGATCGATTCCCAATAAAATATTTTTTTCTGTTTAATCTTTTCTTCTATTGCTTTTGTCAATATGTTTGGTCAAATATTGGACTATAAGCAACTACTCCTTGAGAAAAAATATGAAGTCTGATTTTTATTTTATTTTTGAACTTCTTTTTTATATTAATTTCATTATATTAGATTCTCATGATAATTTTATCTAAACTGGAATGTATGGGAAAAAATATGAAGTCTGATTTTTATTTTATTTTTGAACTTCTTTTTTTATATTAATTTCATTATATTAGATTCTCATGATAATTTTATCTAAACTGGAATGTTCTAATTACATCTTATACTGCATAATTCAGATTTAACATATATTCCATGTTTAATTTCTCATAACAACTACTTAACTAGTTTCGAACGTTATTTTTTGCTATAATGTATAAATTTATTTTATAATTATATAAAGTAAAAAAATCGATATTACTAAAATATAAATTTGGTTTACACATTAAAAAATAATAATCAGTTATTAATATATTTCCAAAATTAAATCTTCTTAAAATTACCAGATAATAATGAAGTATTTATTTATTAGGAAATATTGAATATTATGAATATTTGAGAGATTAAATATTAATCCTCTTTTTGTCCTTCTTTTGGAAACATAATCTTTTGGAAAGTAATTAATGATATTACATTAAAGGAGAAGTAAATCAAAAGACAATTAAATTCCAAATTAGAAACACATTATAATTTAATAACAGTGTTATAGAATTGGCTTTTATAGATTTAAATTTTTAATTAGCAAAATATTACCGAAATTTTTTTGTAAAACTAACTTCATGTTATTTAAGTAATTAAAGTTTATGATTGCAACAATAAATTTTTAAGTAGAGTTTCTGCTGAGACATTTAAAGTGAACTATTTTTTGAAAATTTTCACAAAATATAATTATTTTCTTTTATTTTTTAAAGTTTTATGTTCATTTTCGAAACGCTTGAAAAAATGTTACGTTTATTTTGTGAAGAAAACTGAAAATTTTAATAAAAGAAGAAACATAATTGAGTTTAATTAAAGAATTTATTTTTGAGATGCTGAAGTTGTTTTGATAATAAATATATAAAAATTGCATCAACTATAAAACTTTCATGTAAAAAGTATAGAAGAAATATTTTATTTTATTACATATATTTTCCAATCATTCCTTTTTGAAGACTTCTAACAAATTCTTTCTGAACATATTTGATTTTTTCTGTTGATAAAATTGATTTTTAATATTGAATCTGTGAACACAATTTTATCTAATAATTTTTCTTAATAAATAATTTACATTTAGATGAGAAATTTATTAATGCGTATTATTTTTAAATAAAAATTAAATATAATAAACATATTAAATTTATAAAATATCTTTTTATAGTAGGCATCATCTCAAGAATATATTGAAGAGAAGGCTAGAAAGGACGAGTTCTCCTTTCGGCTAATTTATTTGTCTATGATCGAGGTCTATAATTAAGTATAAATATTGATATTAGAATAAATTTCTATTTAAATTAATAAAATATTGAGAGAATGTGATTTTGGTATGATATTGGACGTTCTCAATATTTTATATTTTATGCAATTAAAATATACTGAAACTGCTTTTCGTAACAGAGGGCTATTTCTCTTGCCTTTGACTTGGTACATTCTTGAAGTGATTCCTACTATAGTAAAGATATTTTTTAAACAAAAAGTATATACTGAGTATATATTATATAGTTTATATTTTTATTTACATAATATTTATGATCTTTTTATTTCTTGATTAGAATATGGTGCCATGTACACACCATGCATGAGAAAAGATACAGAAATTATTCATAATTTAATGAAACAAGGATTTTCAGTTGGCGATCCATTAGGCTGCTGTTTTAATATTTTAAGAAAAATTGCTGCAACAACAACTGAAAAAGAGTGTAATTATTTAAGTGACGGTAAACAATTTACTATATAGGCTATTGTTTATAAAAAAAAATTATGTTATACACGAAAAAATTATTAGTATAATATTGTTTTGATATTATTCAAGCTATTTGTTTTAAATTAAAATCTAAAATCAATACACGAACTCTGTAAGCAGAAAATAATTTTTTCAACTGTTAAATTGAACTTTTATCTGCTTCAGACATGGAAAATATGAACATTAAAAAAAATTAAGAGTCCATACTAAAAAAAAATTAAATTCTATTTGTTTCCAAATAAATTAATGCTTAAGTTAAACTGGAAACAATTAGGATAATACAATACTTTATTTGAACTGTGATGATAAATTAATTAAATATAGTTGAAATAAATACACTGGAATTTTATCATTCAAGGTTTGGTTGATATTATGAATGAAAACGATTTTAGACATAATATAAAACCAAGAAAAAACATTTTACAGACAAGTTTTTCGCATTTTTTATCAAAGACTGATCCTTCTTTATAGTAGAGGCCATTTGCAACACACTGTAGTTGTAGTTATGTCTAGACTATTCTGATCCTATAGCTGCATTTTATATTTCAATCTATAATTTTTCAACATTGTTATACTATGCGAAAAATTACACAATATGTGAACTTTTTCTTAATCCTGATGAATTTTTGAAGAAATTTTAATGTGCGAGTTAAAGCAAAAATTTTGGAACTTGGAGCGTTAAATAGAGAAATATTTTTAATGGACAGTACATGAAATTTATAAAAATTTAGTATAATATTTCAGTTTAAATTTTCTGATTTTCGCGTTATATAACTTCATATGAAGCGGTTTTTGTCGAACAAAAACCGCATCGTGACTCGATAAACGCTTCCAACTATACGCAAGACTTTGCATATCACTCGGCCTACAGGTACTGAATTAGTTAGGGATACTGCAATTATGAAAAGTATCGATTCTCGATGCTACTCGATAAATTTTTACGAAGAATCGATACTATCCAACACTTATTTGGAAAATATCAAGACTTACAGAATCGATACCAAAAATTAAAAATGAGTATTTTTAAATGAATTAATAAAAAAATGCTAATTAGAAATATTAATTTTTTATTTTCATCTAAAAAGTAGTAATGAACAAATAAAATAATTCTTCCTAAGAATATTTTACGAAACGTCAAAATTGTTTAAGTTTTATTATTATTATTATTATTTTTTATTTTTATATATTTTACGCCCCCTTTCCAATCAAGAAGCTTTTTCAATTGCTTATTAATAGTTTAGTAGAAATTTATTTATTAAAATACTGTATATTTAGCAAATTATAATATATTAGGTGGATTCATTTTAAGCAGAGGATTTCGGGATTAGAAACACGAAAATTAAAAACTTTATTATAATAAATTTATTTAATTTTACAAGATACAGATACTTGGGAGACTGAATACATTTCAATTTGGTTGTTGATTCCCTTCACTGGATTTCCACTACGAAAATTGTTATTTAACAACTAAAATATTTTTTCGTATTTTATTACGTTATATATATCAGTATCCTGATTTAAATATAGAAACTTACACAATTTTCTTATAAAATTGATATTTAAATCTATCATATTATATGCAAAATTGTGTTTAATTCTATAAAGGAACAGACATAAACGATTGCTAAACATAGGAATTATATGCGAAACATAAATTATATATATATTAAGATGAACCCAAAATATGTAATGTTCATTTAAATAGAAAAAAATTAATTTATAGTGAAGAAACTTATATTTTGTAATACTAATTAACAGCCTTTAATGTAAAATATGGCAGTTATCGTTCCAGTAAGTTGTCATTATAAAAAATTCGATTTTCCACGAAATTTGTCAAAAATTTCTGATAACATTGAATTTTACTGCAGACAATTTTTAAACATGATTTGAAAAAAAACATAAAAAATAAATCCTTATTTAAAGATTTATTTTTTACGTTTATTTAAATTATTTTTTAAAATTGTTTATACATAACAATAATAGTGTATCACAATAATTTTAAATACGTTACACAACAATTGTTTTGTTGTTGTGTAACGTAATGTTTCAAATCAGTTACGTTTTTTTACATTTATTTTTTTAAGATTTAAAAAAATTGGTTCCTAATCAAAAATGATTCATCAAAAAATGTCACTCTTACACACTACAAAAATTAAAATTTCAGTAACAACTTACTGTTTAATTTTCCCATATTTTATATGGTTATCATTTTTTATTCTCTGGAAAGCTGTATGGAATGTGAAAATGTGAGAAATAAATCTGTGTTGAAAAAATATGACGAGAAAGAGCCGATAAATTTTTTCGGGAAATGGGACTGAACCTAATGATATGTTCTAAATAGAAAATAAGAAGAGAGATGATCTAGAATAATGGTCTCCAAACTTTTTTGACTGCGTACACCTAAAACTGAAAAAATAAATGGCGCGTACCCCAACTGATTGAGCAGATATCTATTGTAATTGGGTAGTTTTAAAGAGGAAATAAGGCCTTATGTAATATCCAAAAAAGCTATAATTGCATATTGTTTTTATTATAAACTAGAATGCTTATTTATTTTTTCTTATTAAAATTTAATGAGAAGAATGGGCTTGAATTTGTTTAAAATTTCTGAAAATGCTGGTTTGACGTTATTCTGACACTGCGATACGAAGGTCTGGTTCCAATCAATTTATTTCGATATTTAGTTTTAATACTTAGTGATCTAGCAGCTTGTAGAGTTTACAAACAATATATAAAACTCAGTGATCTAGCAACATGTAGAGTTTACAAACAATATATAAAAAATGTTTTCACTGTACCCCAGGTATCGTCTCGCGTACCCCCTGGGGTACGCGTACCACACTTTGGAGACCACTAATCTAGAAAACAATAAAGGTTCTTTATCTACAGCAGAAAACATGTATTGAAACTGTTATTATATGATATTTACATTATAAAACATAAATGTGACTATAAAAAATTTTTGCTTTAATTGGCACATTAAAATTCCTTCAAAAATTCTCCAGGATTAAGAAAATTTCCACATATTGCGAAATTTTTCGCATAAGTTAATAATACTGGCTTGAAAAATTATAGATTGAAATATAAAATGAAAATCTAGAATTGCTATTCTTTTTGGCTTTTTGAATTGCACCCCTTGAAATTATTTATCATGGGGGTCCGGGCCCGGCCGTCGATCCCCGTCCTCCACAATCCGGCTGACCCCTTCGCAGGGGTGGGCAGCCTGTGGAAGGGCTTGTTTCGCCCCGCCACTTAGTACTCTTACTGACAGTGAGTAGAAAGTGGCGTCATCTATTTGCTACTAATATTATTTCCATTGAAAGGATTAAACAAAAAGTAATATCCGTATAAAATATAAATTCTTAATGTGAAATTCATATATAGTTCAAAAAATTCTTTATCACACTAAATTATTCTCGATACTTGAGAATATAGAGGAAAGTGTCGATATTTAGAAAATATTGAAAAATATGTATTGAGTACAAGAATATCGAAGTATCGGTTGAATCCCCAAGTTAAGTATTGATATAATTTTCATTTAAGGTAAATTGATTTTTTGCTGTGCAGTATGGACTTAGTCTTAGATAATGAATACATTCTTTATCTATTCTAACTGTTAAAAAATTAATATTTTTGGCTTATACAAAATTCGGGATATCTCAGAACAAATTATTTCTGTAAACTAGCCTGTACAGTTATTGCTTCTTTAAAAAAGCGCCATTTGAATACTGTCATTCTAAATCAAGAGTCTCCAAACTTTTTGGATAGCAGTTAATAATGCAATAATTAATACAAATAAGATTTCATTAAAGAATCGATTATTTAATGAAATCTTTTATACTTATTCGACCTCCAACCATTTAATAAAAAATAATATATTTTAAAAACAATAGCTGAATTTATTTTGGAGTCGAAATGAAGAGGCTGAGTTTCTTTATTTGTATCGAAATATTAGCGAAATATTTATTGAAGCCTTGATTTAATGTATATTTAGATCGGAAGAGCGTCGTGTAGGGAAAGAGTGTAGATCTCGGTGGTCAAATATATAATATAATATATAAATAGATAGATAGATAGATAAATATAAACAGATTATAATGAATGATACAGCGATACAAGATGATTATCCCAAATGATCAATATTTAACTATCTATCTACATTATTCATCTCAAAGAACTAACTGGATCAATTAGAACAATGCTAATACCTCGGTACAACTAATCTGATACAAGTTATTATTTAATTTATACAATTATTATCTAAAAATACGTTATTTTAAACATTACCAATGTGACTTGTAGGCAGTGCTCGTCTATCGTAATCTCTTAACACGCTATCCAATAAATCCAAATCGGATATGGTGCTGCTACTTCTGTAAAATATTTTAATAAAAATAAATAATAAAACTAGAATATCACTTAATTCTTTATATAAGTAATTATACAATATAATATACAGGCATATTTCGAAGTTATGTCACTTTAAGTTCCAGAATGATGCCATAAATCGAAAATGTCTATAAGTCTTTAACTAAGAGCACTGTCATTTTTTACTTATCAATGCATGTAATGAATGCACTGCAATGTCTGTACATATATAATTAGCATAAATAAAGCAATTATAATTAAATAGCTTTATAACTCCAAATTTAAATACTGAAACTTTGGAGAATGATGGTAATTCAAAATATACATAAGTCCGAAGCGCCATAAATCGAAGAGCTATAACTCGGAGTATGACTGTAATTGAAATTTTATGGTAAATATTTATCAATGAGGTGTATATATCATCAATAAAATGCATTTCTTACTTATGCCAATTATTAAAAACATTTTATCATTTTATAATGATATTCTGTTAGGGTCGTATCAGTGAATCTGGAAAGAACTGATCTCCTACTTTCCGCCAACATATTCTTTTTTTTTTTTTTTTAATGATTAAAGATAATAGATTAAAATCCATGTCATAAAAATCATCTTCAATAGCATAGCCAGTAGGTTGAATGTTATAAAAATTGAAACTAGTTCATAGTTATTACAGGAACACCTCGGAAAATTGAACAATTGCTAACCGGATAAATGGAAAGTTTGGATAGCTTCCATTTTTAAACTGTTGAAGCTAAAGAGTTGAACGATGGGCGTCGAAATTATCTTTAGTGGCCGAATATTATCACCAAATTTCCTGAAGATCTACTGATTAATTCAAGGTTATTAATAAGAAAACACAGACATTTGGTGATCTTATTTCTTTGGAAAGCAGGGTAAAAGTATCTCTTTATGAATAGTTTATAGTAGTATTGCTTTAATAACCAATTATGGAAGAACTGAAAAAACTGAGTAATCACAGACGTGGCTATGGGAAAACGTATTTTTTAATTATTTTATTATGAAGAATTTCTGATTTAAACGAACAGAATAGATCAACATTATTGTTTTGAAAATAAACATTTATAAAGGAAAGTTTATTGCAAGGGAAAAATTTTGAAAAACAGTAATTATTATAAATGATTCATAATGTTTAAGATAACTTCATAATTTTAATCTGACTTATTAAACTATATTTTTAAAACGTTGATAAACCTAACTAAAATTATATTATTATCTTATACATATGGTTAGATTCACACATGTAATTCAATATAATTAATGGCATATTGTTATCAATATTCTGTTAATAGAATGTACGCCATTAAATATAGGTATCAATACACAAATATGAAAATGTCTAAATATCAGATTTTATCTCCATTGACCTGATTCTAAGGTTATCTCTCCCATATAAAATTAATATTGATTTTTTTCGATTTGTGTTAATTATACTCCTACATCTTATTAATTATAGTTAACAATTATTATTATCATATTATTTCATTAATATGGAGTAAAATTATATTAGAATTATCTGCATCATTAAAAGTGTAAATAATAATTGTTTTTTCATTAAAAACATATTCAGGAATATGGAGAATAAATCTTGATTCGAATACTATTAATTAAATTTCGATTTTTTATTATCTACATTCTTAATTTCATTTATTCAAGTATATTATAAATAATAATATGAAAAAATTGAAAAATTTTATTCTGTATTATGCTTAGAGCGAAGTTAATTTTCATTAGATATGAATAAGTATTAATTGTTATGAAAAATAGAAGTAACAAATACTTTATTTAGGTCAGTAATTGTGGATATAATTTTATAATTTATAAAAAAATTTGGTTAAGTTTATCGTAATCATTTTGTTCTTCCATCTCATCAGGACATCTCGAGAATTAAACATTGTAGAGCATTAAAATTTTAGATGCTGTTCATTGTTATTCAGGTGCATACATATTAATTTTGAGTGTGTTAAGTATTCTGATTACAAGATGACAGCCTTTCAAATTAAGAATGCTAACCATTGGAAACATTTCAAAGTCGATATCTCTAAAACTATTTATATTACATGAAATATATTATAATAATTTGAAATATTTTCTGTAAAAATGGCTATAACGATACTAATCAATGATAAATATTTTAAATTTGAATATTTATGACTTAATAAAATTATCTTTTGAATAAAATATGTTTCGTCACTTGTCAAAACTATATAGCTGGAATATACAGTACTGTACACTATTATTCTGAGTGCATGAATAGCTAGTGGACAAATACCAACCGTATGCTATATATAATTATTCTGAATACAAAGAAAATGGAGAAACTGTTAATACTTCTGTAGAAAGTATTAACAGTTGCTCAAATTCTCAATTTCCTTTGTATTCAGAATAATTACATATGGCATACAGTGGGTATTTGTCCATTGGCTATTCATGCACTCAGAATAATAGTGTACAGTACTGTATATTGTGTGCATGAAGCTTATGACTGAAGGAAAATCGTTTATTAAAATTATTATATCTCTGTAATTTTGGCCGTAAACTATATAGCTGGAATATACAGTACTGTACACTATTATTCTGAGTGCATGAATAGCTAGTGGACAAATACCAACCGTATGCTATATATAATTATTCTGAATACAAAGAAAATGGAGAAACTGTTAATACTTCTGTAGAAAGTATTAACAGTTGCTCAAATTCTCAATTTCCTTTGTATTCAGAATAATTACATATGGCATACAGTGGGTATTTGTCCATTGGCTATTCATGCACTCAGAATAATAGTGTACAGTACTGTATATTGTGTGCATGAAGCTTATGACTGAAGGAAAATCGTTTATTAAAATTATTATATCTCTGTAATTTTGGCCGTTAATTTATTATACAATAAAATTAAATTAAATTAAAATTTTTGTAGAATATTTTACATAAAAATTCGCCAAACCAAATCTTAAAGTTGGTACGTTAGTAGTTTCCACACTTAGAATTTTTACTTTAATTAGAAACTTTAGTTATGTTTAAATTTAATAAACTAAAACATGATTTTTTTAAATTGTTTTATTACGTCCGATGGATATTTAATCATAAAAGAATTAAAAAAAAATTAATAACTTCTTTTCTTCAGTTAATACTTAAAAATTTAAATACACGTTTTTTTTTCTTTATTTTAACTAATTATTTTTGAATAAAAATATAAAAAAAAAGTTTACATGTAAACTTAATAAATTTTTCATTAAGTGAAAAAGTGCATTTTATAAAAAAATTTTAATTTTTTCTTCGCCGGTTCAGTAAAAATGAAAAATCCATTAAAGTCTTAAAACATTGTTTAAAAGGAAACTTCGTTAATTAATTCCAGCAAATAAGGATTATTATAAGCTAATTAGTTAAATTATTTTTAAATCAATTATTGATTTATTATAAATAAAAATTTACTGACATATATAGTAGTTTGAACATAGTCTTTCATATACATTCGGTATAAAAAGAATTGAACAAACCGCCCATATTTAAACAAAACTTAAATAAACATCATTCAAGAAAAACAAAAATCAATCGTTTTTAAATTAAAAAAAAAAGATCATATTCCAGATTTATTTTCTATTTTTTTCGATAATAACAAAACCGAAATTTGCAAACTGATTAATCACAAAATAAATTTTTCGGAGCAACAGGAAGATTTTTTTTCCAGTTCTGTTATGTTATTTTTATCGTATAGATTATCCTGCATGTACGCAAGATTATTGATGATGATTTATCATTAAATTTCGAAGGTTATGCAAGATAATGTAAATTAATCTACATGTTAAGAATTTAATCTGATCGTTTCCCAAAAATAAATTTCTTTTTTAACTATAGAAATGTTTAATAATTCTAACAGAAATTTTTTTATAAATAAAGATATCTTAACTAAATTTATATTAAAGTTCCTCGCAAATAATTAACGGGAACAAACGTTAAAGAAAGTTTATTTATTTTTTTAAATATTTATGCATTAATCAATGAACAATTTTTTATGTAAAGAAAATATATTAAATTAAATTTTAAAAAATTCTCATAGTTATGTTAGGTTATTTTTTTATCGTTTTTTCAACATAATTCAGTAAAAGTAATCGTTTTCTTGATATTTATAATTTAAAAATGTTATAAACATCAAGAAAATCCTAAAGTTAATATTAGAAAATGTTTATTTTTAAATAAATTTAGACGTATTAATGAAAAACGAACTTTAAAATTAACAAATAAAGATTTACTTTAGAGATATCTTAGCTTGTTTACTTCCCCTTCATACTTTCGATATAAAGGAGAAGAATACACTGCAGGGGTCGGATGCTATTTTAGAAAATAATTATCAGTTGTTTAATGATTTGTTTAAGGTTCTAAAATTTTATATACATTTTGATTACCTTATTTTTGTGCTCGATATAACAAAAAAAATCATAAATTCTAGCCTTCAAATAATTGATGAACCATTCTTCATATTTTTATTCTAGTTGTCTGGATAAGGTATATTATTGAACACGCCATATATTTTTTTCGTTAATAAATAACTATGATTTATCTGAACAAAAGTCGATAGCTTGTCTAGTATAAAAAATCAATGCGAAAATAAAATTTAAATCAATTTTTTCATTGTGTAACTATAACAAATATATGTATATACTGAATGACATGTTTATTTATCTTCCATCTTGCAAATTTTCAAAAAGAAATTTTTTAATCAAGTTATAAACAATTTAACAAAAATAACGAATATGTAATAATTGTTTCTAGTGATAGCTTATCAGAAAATATCTACTACGCAAGAGTTGAAGAAGCATTACCCTTCACATACTAAACAGACTGATATGACAGTCAGGCTAGTATTTGTTGGCCTGCGGTTTACACAACTAGTAATTATATATATATAAACGATTCTGTTATAAATTGATTAAAAAATTATTTTAAATATTACTAACCTGTTTTCTACCGATAAGCAACGCGGTATTAGTAAAAATACGAGGTTAAAGGAGAAAATCTTCATCGTTTCTCATTCACGTATCGTCTGTGTATTGACCACAGTCGGAACTAGAGTAGTTCTACTCCGATAAGGAGCAAACGCATGCGTGTGGCATTCTTTCTAGATATTAATTTCAAAGGAAAAGAAAATAACTTTTTAAAAATTAAAAAAAAAAAAATATGACTGCGCTAATTGAAAACCACTACTCCATTAAACTTAAAAATAATTTAGTATGTTAACGAGTTAATTATAAACTTGTTACGAAGCGGTAATGCAACAGATGATATTTTTATTCGAAGTTAGATCTTTATATATATATAACGCAAATTTAATTATAAATTAGTTATATATATATATATAAAATTAATTTTCGTTCATTAAAATTAATTTAAAAAATATAATATATTATTTATATTTAATAATATAAAATTAATTTTCATTCATATTTCTATATAAAAAATATGAAATTTTTCCTACAGAAAGAAAATTGGTTTCAATAATTAAAATTTAAAATATTTATCTTCAAAATATATTCTAAATAGTGATAATGACTTTATAAAAGCATAATAAGAATTAATCAGTTTTATTTTATACATTTTTTTAGTTTTTTTGTTATGAGTAACTGTAAAGTATATTTATCATTTTGTACTGTAACCATGTTAGCAATTTTTAGTGATTCCTGTTTGGGTTAGAAAAAATTTTTTCTATAAAATTTTCCAGTATTAATAATCTATACTCAAAACATGCCAAAAATGACGCTAAATATGTATAATTATTCGTTAGAATCTTCTTAGTTATCCATAAAGGATGATAATGATTCCATTAAATTTTAATTGTAATAAAATAAATTATCATAAAAAGAGTTAAATCAAGAATTACTCTGTTATTCTATAAAATTTAGATATTTTTTTCATTTTTTCTAAAAAAAATGTTTGAAAAGTTATAATTAATTTTCAAAATTAACTCTTTTCAACTTTCAAGATTTTATAAAAAATTCAACAGAGAAAACATAAGCAAGAAAAAAATCCCATAAAGTTTTCTTAAGTTAAAATAATTACAAGAAAATATTTAAAGGAAAGTAAGCATACTATAACAAAAATCGGTTTTAAAAATGGGAATTCTTCCTTAAAAAGTTCATCCTCCGGAATACTTGTTAAACTTTTTTACTTTTTTAGTTAGGGGTTTAAAAATTATAACTTTAAATGCAACTTGTAAACAGAAAACGTGACTCGCTAAGGAAAAGAGCGTCATTAACCTTTAACTCGAGAAGACGTGTCGGGATGCTTTAATGACACCATCCAGATCTTGAATGGAGAGCTTGAATTTTTTTTTCTCTTCGTCTTTTTTTCGTCATGCTCTTCTCAACAATCTTTCCTTTGTGCCGTCTCTTCTACAAGATAATCTAAAATTTCCCTTCTGACTTATGTACGAGCAACAGATGTTTATTCATATTGAAACTATTTTACTGATAGTTTGGGTTAGTTATATTTTTATATAGGACGAGGAAGAATAGAATTTAAAAAAAAAATAAAAAAATTTAGCTTTCGAGGTGACGTAAAATGAAATTTTCGATGTTTTATGTTGTTGAAAATGTTGTGCTTATGTAATAATAAAAATTGAAAATCTTCTCGTTTCAATCATAAAGCAATTTAAGATTATATTCAGTTATGTAAATTTGATAAATTGCATAAAGAAATTTTAAATTTATGTCGTTATAAAAATGAAAATTGGTAGCTCTTTCCTTTCAAAACAGAAAAAGTTTCTTGAATTACGTTTAAAATCTTGAATTACGTGGAAAACTTTTTCTTAGAAATAAATTCTTATTCTTTCAAGAGTTAAACAGAATTATGCAAATTTGCGAAAAGAAAAAATGTATATATTTTCCAAAATATAAAAATGAATTTTTAACAATTTAAAAGGATATTAAATAACGTATACAGTATCTGAATGTTCGCCTTAATTCAATAAAAACTCGAACAGATTTTTTTCTTTCCATTTATAAATTTATTTATGCATTTTCACAATTGATTAATATAAATTTCGTGTAAATTCTCAGTTTTTTTATATTAAATATAACAGGGAAAAAATCAAAACTGAAATCATGTTAACTCTAATTTCAAGCATATGACTTATTGGATTGAATGTTAAGCCAGTAAATGTTAGCCTATGATTTGTATGATTGTTAAATATTATAATTTTAAGGATTATTGTGGTATTCATGTTAGTTACCTATGCGTGTTGCTATTTTTCAAGCCATCAGGCGAGACACGCAAAACACGCTTCATTGGAGCGAAAGATCACTTGAAAGATGAAGAGACCTACAAATTCTGAGATATATAAAACGAAAAAAGGTATTATAACTACTATATAAATTTTCTAGTATGCCCATATATTTATGTTCTTTACATTCTACTAATAAAATATGCATTCGTACTTTAATGGAGAAAATTTTTTTTAAAATGTAAATTATTCTTGGATTTGTCTTTGAAAATCGCATAAAATATGGGAAAAACTTAATTTATTTAAATGGAAATTTGGTTTAATTTAGATCAGAATAAAACTATATAAGTACTATAATTTATTTTGGATTTTTTTGTAACAAGATAGGCTATAATTTTTTAAAAAAATTAAAATAATTTCGCTTCTAAACATAATTCTTTAATGGACAGAAAATTCAAAAAATAAATATCATAGACATTTTTTTTAATTATAATTTATGTTTAAAATTGAGAATGTTAAATAATAAAATAATTAAGTTTCGTTTAAAAACTATTAAATTACAAAATGCAATTAATTTTTCAAAGTTTAATGTAGTTTTTATTAAAAAAATAAATGTTTTTCCAGTGTAAAATAACAATAGAAATATATTTTTTTTCTATTTTATCGATTTAAAAACGGAAGTAGAGATTGTTGGATTTTTTCGATGAAATTCTATCCCATTCTGTGAATAATTATCTAATCAATTCTTAACTTTTGTATGATTTTTGTTAGAAAAATGTTGTATTGATAACTTGTTAAAATGCGACAAACGTAGTTCGATCTCAACAGTTAACATAATTACTTAAAACTAAACGATCTTTAAATTAAAAAATTCGCTTTTTTATATAATTAAAATGATAAAAATTTATTTTCAGAGTTATCTCAGAGATAAAAATGAGATTGAAACATTTATAATGATCATAATTTTCACGAAAATCAGGAACACGTTTACACATCGTTACGCTCGTTAAAAACTATTAAATCAGATTTTTAACTGTGGAAAATAATTTTATAAACACGCTATTTGTTTCCTAAAATCTGAAAGGTTAAAAATAACAGGAGAATATTGCTTTACATTAAGCCATTACACAGATTATTACTTTACTAATAGATTTAGTTATTGGTGCATTTGTATCTTGGAAAAAGTTGATCAATGAAACAAAAATCCATAGAGAATTTACCAATTTATACCGAAAGCACGTAATTATCTCTAAAACACTTCCGGCTATCTATCTTTAACGTCTAGAATATTTTTTTCTCTTTCCTTAATTGTAATTACGATATGTTTACTTAATTAAATTAGCATATAAATATTATTAAATTGGCGAAATATTAAAATTAAACTAAAGATTTATTCTATAGGTTGTTAATTTTTAATGTTAATTATTGCGTGATTTAATCTTATCGTTAACAAGAGTAAAGTTTATATAAATTTTAAGTGTTTATGGATAACGTATGAATCTATAAATATATGTTAATCTTGGAGAAATAAAAGTTTATGGGCGTAACACGATTGGTTATCTTAGAGTTACCATTTACCTTGTAGTATATACAGTTCCTGATTTACAGCAAAACAGTAAATATATAAATATATAAACTACTAGTAGTCGGTGTTTATTTTCGATTTCTTACATTCGGCACGGGAGTTATAAAAATTTTCTGTGTCTCTAAGGTATTATTTATATACAACATCCGAAAGTTATCATCATCCGAGAACGGATGAATTTTCTTATTTTATGGTAAAGTTAGCAGTAACTTTCTTCTCAATTAGTTCATAAATTTCCACTCAGATAAAGTTAAACACTTTAGAAACGAAGTACTAGATTGAATGGCCATATTTCTAACTCGTTTAATGGAAGTTAGTCTATTGAAAAACGTTATATTTATGAAAATATTTCCAATAAAAACAACCGTTTAAGTCTTTATTTTCACGCTTTTTTTAAATAAAATATTATATTAGTCTTGCCAGGTATAATATTAAAAAAAATGTGATTTTTATACGAGTAGAAAATGATTTTTTAATAGTTAATTTAGCGATAAAAACTCTCTCAAAAAAATTTTTTTAATTAAAAAGCGGATAGAGAAATCTTAAAACTAGATTACTGGAGAAAGTAATGTTATCCAGAATACAGTTTGATGAACGATTTACTAATTAATTGTTCTCTCATCGCTCTCTATTGATTAATTAATCTGACTGTAGCATTTATATCGAATGACCGAGATAACACGAAAATCTCCGATTGCCGAAAACCATTTATGTTCTAAACGATGGCAGAAAAGCATTCTGTATAGATTAACAATTCCTGTAAGGTTGTAGATAACAAGCTAAAATATTCGGAAAAAATTTCTGTATTAAAATGATGTTTTTAAATCCAGTTTTATTTCTTAAATTTTGCTGTTTGTAGTTCTAAAATTCTCTCGATGTTTCTTGATTAACCGAAAGCATTTTTAAAATTGTAAAATTGACATCATAACAACTACCCTTTATCTTCAAAGGATATTGAATAAAATTAATTAAAATCCTGCATAATCTGAGATTATGCAGGATTTTAATTTCCCAATTTAGAAAATTTCCTTTTTTTTTATCTTCAAATTTTCAATAATTACGTTATAATTTGTTTTAAAACAGTAAAACTGTTTTTTTAAAAAGTGAATTGTTGTGTATTATTATTATTATTATTTTTTTTTTGTACTGGACAATAAAATATGCTTAATAAGTAAACCATTGATTTTGAAGATAAAACAACATCTTACAGTTACGAATAAAATATAACAGATAAAGAAACAAAGTGCGATTTCTTAATGGAGCCGTAAATGATATTTTATTACGCTAAAGAAAAATTTTTATCTAAAGTTCAGAATCTCTAACGCGATTAGAAATTTCTCAACTCAAGGCATATTAATATATCGTGCTGCCATCTTTTATAGAAATTTCAAATTAATTTCTCTCGAAAGAATTTTATTCTGAGTATTAAAAACTTATATGCAACCGAAACTGCACGCTATAATAACTTTTGTAGATAAATGAGAAATATCGCTGAAATTTTTACTTAAATTTTTCAAAAATGAATAAATTATTAAACTTAAGCAGAAGAAGAAACTCCTTTTTCTCTATTGAATATCACTTTAACAAAATCGGTAATACGTAATTGAATTTTAAATAACGGAATGAAACTATGTAAAAAACAAGAATATCTGAATGGAATGCATTAAGAAGCTTTGAATTTTATATGAAGTTTAAAAAGAGTCGTGTAACATCTATCCGTTTCTTAGCATTTAATTCCTGAAGTTCTTTGGCTTAAAACAGGATACAAAATCGCTGATACAGAAAGCTGCTACAACGGAGATTTTCCGACTTTCTAAAGTGTTGAAAGCCGATGGAAGTACAACATAAACTTATTGTAATTCAACTAGTAATTTATAATTATCAAGGTGATTTGTATAATAATTCTCGATTATTATGAGTGGATTTATCTGTTTAATAATTAAGATAAACGAGTTTGTTTTGATCATTAAATTTATCGAAAAGATCTAAAGAAAAAAAAAACTTTTATCCAAATTACTAAGTTTTATTTTGTTTGTCTCGATAACTCGTTTCTTTATCAATTAAACAAATCGTTTTGTAGAATATTAACGTAGCTAAACTTTCTAGATTAAATGAGTTTTTTTGCCACACGTGTACAGAATTATTTTTTTCATCTTATCGCCAATATTTTGATGACTTCTTGAGCCGAGTCCTTGAGAAATTTTCTCAAAAATTGTGAAATTATTTATAAAAATTAGCAATGCGAAACCGATCTCGAGAAAACAATAATAATTTCTTCTTAATCGATCGATCTAATTCTCATGTCGAAGATAAAACAACCAGTATGTTTTATCATCAACAAAAAACAGTTACCGATTCAATAAATTTTATGTACATTCTATACAATAAGTATACAGTATCATGGAAAATTCGTGAACTTTATATATAAGTATAAATTTCGCAATCCGAAACAAGATTTACGATTAATTACATAAAGTTGAAATGACAGTAGTTCGTTGACTTAGCGTACATATACAGTACAGTACTTAACATAACAATCCTTCACCTTTTATCCTTGATGTGATCATATAAAAACATCTATTTTAAATTACAGTTAGATTAATAGAACACGTACATTTTTTTTAATTCATTAAAATTAATAATTAAGATATTTTTACTTTCATATAATTGTTTTCTGGATCAGCAGAAACAATCTAAGAAAATGAAGATTGTTGCTTTCTGAGTTGGTGTTTGCGTCTAATATCGTTCTGCAAAAGCATAAAGGATAAATTTACTAACTTATTAAAATTTCCAATAAATCTAAGTGATGTTAGTTAAATTTATGGATTAGTGATTAATGTTTTTGGATACAGTGTTGCACATTAGCTTTTCACTCTCTAATCAGATAATTCTATGTGATATGGTGACTATAGAAAGAGTGTGACATCAATAATCACATATAATGAATCAGAATGGATATTTAGAGAAAACATAAACTTTGAATAAAATAAAATGTGAAATATGAAATAGTGCAAACATATATAATTTTTTGCAGTATTTTTTGCTAAAACTAAAGCTGATAATGAAGTGCATATGGATACGATGAATAAGAAAGCAATCATAATGGTAAATACTTAATCTTTCTCCATAAATCATTAGAACTATAGAATATTAAATAATATTTGTGGAAATAATTATCTCTCAAACAAAAAGTATAACCAATTATATAGAAATAAGACAATAAATTGAACGAATATGCATGAAAACAGTTGAAAAACTTTATAAAACTCGATTTTAGATGAAATTTAAGAAGAATGATGACGTAAAAAGACATATGTCTCAATGATAAATATAGTAAGAAAGTTAAGAGAAAGGTTGTGGAAGAAATGGAAGATTTTTAGAAGACGTCGCTATACTTTTAAGATCCCGAAGATCGGATATTAGAATTTATGGAAGCGTATACGATGCGAAAATTAATCGCGTGAAAGAGATTGATGGAGTGAAAAAGTAGTAAAAGCTATTTTGCTGAATATATATCGATGAATGTTAAATATATATATATATATGTTTTAAATATATGAAATAAAGCATAAAAGAAACAAAAATGATTTTTGAAAGGAATAAAAATATAAAAAAATATTTATAAAGAACAATGTACTGTATTTCGAGAACATTACGAGTATTGTCATACGAACTTGGAGAATATATGAATAATATCTTAAAAGCTAGAAGAATAGGTTATCTAGGAAGTGAAATATTGCTTAGGTAATTGAAAATACGAGTAAAGAAAATGCTCTAGAGAAAATGATATGTCTAAGGCTACTGAAACTGGAGTAGAAAATGGGAAGAAAAGGTTCCCATTATTGCAAATAATATAGTGCAGTTTATAAATAGATAATGGTTACATGATGTAATGATTTTTGACTTATATAACTTGTTTGAACCATGCCATTCCTCATTACGAACTTATTTAAACAGAAATATAAATTTAAATTAACTTATATTTTAAATAAAGAATTATAGTATTTTATGCTGTGTATATTTGCTTATACAGATTATTAATTTTTAACTGTTACATCGTTTAATTTTGATTAAATACATATATATAGTGTTGAATACATTAATCTATTTAAATTCAGACTTTTTTATTTCCTTTTAAGCAGTGTAATTAAGTAAATCATTATAATTTAGGCAATGAATTTTTATGAAATATAGTATATCACTTTCAAATACTGATCTTCAAGTAGAGTATAAAATGAATCTTTTAACTGAAATCATGAAGATGGAAAATCAGTATAAGTAAAATTGATGAGAGTCAATGCAAAACTAAAAGCAGATGATGCTATGAGATATTTTGCTAGAAAATACACAAAAAAAGGAAGAAACCAAAATCAATATTATGGATATAATAAGATATTTATGGAATAAGCAATATTAATGTGTTAAATTATACATTATTTCCAAATATGTTAAAGTATAAAGTGATTAGAGAGTTAACAGTCTTTTTGGAGCGATTTTCATGCATAAAACTAGTTAGGCCTATATGTATTCACTTTGTTTATTCTTATTATCCATTTTTCATCAAGGTTTCTGAAGAACCAAATCGCAGAGCACTTGGAGACAGATTGCCACTTGTTTCTCCTAATCGAAGAGAACCATCGCAGTACATTCAAATTTTAGGTTTTATATGTTTGAGTTATATGTTTTAGTTTTGAGGATGCTAAATGGCGTCGTTACAAAATGGCGACCATTCGAAACAATTAATAGCAAATTAGTTAATAGCAGCAGCTTGAAACATTAAAATACCAACATCTTTGAACAATATTGTAATCATTTGAAAGGATTTCAGATATATTTTACAAATAATAATCTTATGTGATTCCTTCTCTGCTGTTTATCTATCAGTTTGTTCTTTAATAGCTCAATAATAAACATCGCGAAGTATTCCAATTTTAAGTTCTGGTCTCTTTTTTTTATCCTAGTTATATAATTAATACCAATTTTGAAGACTCCATCTGAGCCTTTTATAAAATGGTGGCATTCCAAAATTAAAACTATTTCTGGCATTTGAAAGATATTATATTAACTTGAAAGTTTACTTGAAAAAAATGATAACAACATTATCATCAACATCAAAAAATACTTTACATATATTTTTTTAATTTTGATTAAGAATATATAAAGAATAAATTAGGAAAATCGATTAAAAAAGTAAATCATTTAGTACACGTACAAAGATATCAAAAAAATATTCATGGAAAAGAAAAGATCAAGAAAAAAATTTTATTAATGAAGCAAGAGAATAATTTTGAATGAAAGAAACTATTAATCTTGTAATGAGGATTATGGAGATAGCATAGATAAAAAAGTCTTTTTTTTATGGTAACAGAATATGTGGCTAGGTAGCATTAATATGATAATTAGGTTAAGGTCTTTATAATGTTAATATTTTAATATTATTTTATATTAGGTCTACTCTCTCTTTTTTGGGTCATTGCCTGAGGAATAGGCGTGATGATATGTGTTTATGTTAAATTAACTGAACAATAAAAATCAAACTGAAATATTTCGATAACGAACTCTTTATCATTTAATAAATTAACTATAAAGAGATCCTCCATAGTGTTTATTAGACATTTATATCAACATTTTAAATTAAAAAAAAATTGTTTTTTTATTTTTAAGAATTATTTTTTAACTGTATAATAAAGAATGCTGTTTATTATGAATCGAGTTCAAAATCTTTAATTATTTCTAGGAAATTATTTTAATTTTTATTAAGAACATAACTCACGTAAACGTCTAACAACCAAAAAAATGACCTAGAAATAGAATCTTATAAACTGGTCTTTGTATATTTTGACAATGGCAGTTGCCTAATTATCCTTGATCTTTAAACATAAATATTATTCTTTAGAAAACACGTGTAAATTCATCACTTGAAATAGTTTTGATTAATGATTTTTATCTAAATTAAATATTATTATTGAAAATTTTTTTACGATAGTTAATGGTGCTATTTTTCTCGCGAGAATTTAATGTATCTCCAATGAATTTTATGCTATAAATAATACATCTACAAGAATATTTTTTTTCATATTAATAATAACCAAAAAATAATTTTGTATTAATTTTACATTGTTAGATCGTTTACATGCTATTGCAAGAAATAGAGATGAAGCTTCTGCTATTGCAATAGGTTATAAGTAAGGGATTTTCATTAAAAAATTTATTGATTATTCTTGAATATTTTGAAGTTTAGAAAGAATATTTTAGTGTGGTTTAATTTTGCGACAACAGATGGCGATTACGGTCATATTATTTAAATACGGTGTAGTATAAAAATTTTGCTTTTATGTATTGCACATTAGTTCTATTATAGGTAAATTTTTCGGACTTGTTCCACATTTAATAAATTTCTGCCTTGAATATCGAAATTCAATGATAAAAATTTATATTTATTTTTCTATTTTTATGATGTACGCTTTTATCTTTTGTATAAATTATCGTACACTTGGCAATAACAAAATAAATATATATATAAAAAAGGATAAGATAAAAAAGTAGACTTTTTTCAGTATATTGAACTTAATTTAATGGTTAATAAAGTTTTCTTTCACTCTCTCCAATTTATCAAGTGAACCAAAAATAATTCTATTTAGAAAGAAAATCAAAATTATTTGAAGAAAATAATAAAAATACAGTATTTGAAACATTTTATTGTCTTGGTAACTGTGTTGTTTATATAAATATTTATTATGGTGTTTTATGTTTATAATGATTTCTTACAAAATATTTCAAACAATATTTACCAATAAGATGATTTACCTCTATAACTCACCTACAAAATAATTTTCTGAAAGTCAAAAATTAAATTATATTTATTCTTTAGTCTAATCAGGAAATTAATGGTAAAACATAAGATTTTTCAATAATTTTAATTAAAAAAAATTAAATTAAAAAAAATATGCCAGCATTTTAAGTAGAATCGATTAAAATTTAAAGCAGCATTATTCAAAAATTATTTTTTAGTAAAATAAACTTAAATTTTTTATTTATTATCAGAATAATGATTATATTTATATATTCATCCATTAATTTGTAGCTTATAAAAGTAACATATAAATTGTTTGAAAAAATATTTTTATTTTAATATATAGGACTTATAAAAAAAAAATAATTATTCTCATGATTCTTAATTAACACTCAAAAGAATATATTGAGCGTTAAGAACTAATAAGTAAGAAAAATGGAACCAACAGACATTGTTTTAAACAAATTACATCAATAAGGTCAACAGCTTCTCATTTGAAAGAAACTAATTGGCACATTAAGAACTACTATATATTATTGTTTATAATACTGTATATTGTAACATGATATACAACGGGCAATTTATTTAATCTAAATAATAATATTGTATATCTTAAACTTCCAATTTTAAACACCAAAGTGTACTCAATACATAGATTATATATTATAAAACTATAAGTTAATATACAGTATTGAATGTATCAAATTTTCGTCGCCCACAGAATAAATTGTTTAGTATAATTTTAGAAAAAATTATAATGTTCAAAAATAAATCCATAGTAAAAATTTTGACGTAGATATCTTTTTCCCAACTCTAACTGAGTCTAAATGCAATTTTATAAAAATTTGTAGCAATGGAGGATTGTAAAAGACGTTAATCATTAAAAAAGCAGTGAAATAATGATTCAAATTTCTCATTTTAATACAAAATATGTAAAGAAGATTGCTATATTTGCATGTAGAAACCTTAATTTATGAAATTGAAGCTGGAAATAATTTTCTACTATACTTTCATAAGAAAAGAATACAATATGAAAATAAGCTATCATAATATAAACTTGAGTTTGAATATTTAAACTTAAGCTATAAATAATTCTGATAGCAAAAATTTCGGTTCACATATAAACGTTACTTTAGATAATGTACAATGTCCTATAATCTAATGTGTTTGTTATCATCATCTAATTAATTATGATTATCATATTATTAACAAAATGATTCGGATTCAAAATAAATCAATTTAAAAGTCAATTTAAGTCAAATATTATGTTAATCTTTACAATAATTCTATAGATTTCATTTTGCAAATTATTATTATTGTGTAACCAATAGGAAATAAGTTGTTGGGTCACAATCCTCATGAATATGTCAATTCAATTAGCATAGTAGAGATAATTTTACAAAGAAATTTCTAAAATTTTCTATTCATACTATTGTTTAAACACACTAAAATTTCATAATTAATTTCATCAGAATCTTATTTACAGAATTTCTGAATTAATATTCATTAAGAAATTTTAATATAGAAAAATTAAGTTTCATAAACTTTAGTTTAATAATATTTTAAGCTTATCAGAAGAATTTAAAGGTGGTTAAATATAGTTATTAAATAGTACAGTTTATAAAAAATAACTAGTTTTATTATAATCTTTAGATGTTTAACCATTGAACTATCATACACATGGAATAGAATATCACATAGTAACGATACAATTAATGTTATTTACATTGATAATAAGTTTGTGCATTTTTATGAAATATGAACACTTTTATATAAAAATATATTAAGTAGATGTATACATAAAACTTTATAATACTATAAATGTAATGAATACACTGTAAATCACAGCAGTTGAGATTCTTTGGTAATTTTCAGGACTTCGTTCCCTTCTGGACATTTCATTTTCTGGCAGTGAATGAAATTTAATAGTAAAATTCCAATTATTCTCTAAATTTGACTTTCAAGAAAACATCCTTCGGTTTTAATAATCCGTAATCGGCTGTTAATTCAATAGGTACCTGAAATAAAACGTTAATATTAATGATACAGAAACGAAATTATTGTTGACTTATAGACCAAATTGCTAATAGAAAATGTTTATGTGAATGAATGACAGTTTAATAAGGTTAATCACATAATAGTCCGATACAAATCTTTATTTAAATAACAATTGCATTGAGCTATATATATATATATTGTCAAACTTAAAATTCAACTACTTGAAATGTTTTAAATTTTCAATGATCTCATTTTGCAAGTACGAATCAATTTGGTTCTAGGTCGAATCATTCTTAAGATAATTGAAATCATTCAATTTGGAGAAAGTTCAACATACAGTATTCCGTCCTTTCTTGACTAATTGTAATTTTAATAAGGAAATACAACAGCCATTATCTTTTCCTACACATTTGTCATTATTAACTACTAATTTTAATTCATTCTGGTAAATTTAATTTATATTTAAATTCTAAGAATATATATACAAAATTCGATTATTTAATGAAATTCCTTTACCTTTGTTTTCGAACACATTTTAAATTCATACTTCTCCAGCAAATGAATAAGAGTTAGTTTTATTTGCAGCATGGCGAACCTCATCCCAATACAGTTTCTTGGACCCGTACCAAAGGGCAAATAAGTATATGGTCTCACTAGACTAGCTTTATTAACAAACCTATTAAATGTGCAACTTATCAGTCGTTGTGTTTCTAATGTTTATAAATATGATAGGTATAATTCTTACCTTTCTGGATTAAATTTTTCTGGTTCTGGATACCATTCAGGATCATGATGCATGGCGTAAACAGGAATGCTTATAAGCATACCTTTCTTAATGACAACACCAATTTGGTTGATATTGTAATCGAATTCGGCTCTCCTTTCCATTCTGAAAAATAATTAGGCTAAATAATTAATTTTATTTTATTTCATATTTTCTTTGTTAAAATAAATATTAGGCAAGATTTTAACGACAAGAAAAATTTTTGCTTAGTTATCATCAGTATTAACGCTAATTTAACAAATGATATCGATAAAAAGGTGCAAAATAATTCAAAAAAGTAGGTTAAAAATATGTTGCATATAATATTTCCTTATCATTGTTATAAAAATTTATCTGAATCGAAGTTGTTATTGTATGAGTAACTATATTTCATCATATTATTTTTGCACATCACTATATTTCATTTATAAGTTAAATAATAATATTATATTTAAGTAATACTTTTAATAGTTATAATAGTATATATATATTTACCTGACAGTTGGAGGATATTTTCTGAATGTTTCAGCGATTACAGAATCCAAATACTTCATTCCATTAATAGCATCGTAATCTATATTATTCTAAAGCAAAAATTTGCAATATAAATTTTTATGGATACGATATATTAAAGAATTTTAAATATGTACTCATAATACAAATGCATACATTAAGATACGCTTCCTTTATTTCATTGTATAATCGAGACTGAATATCGGGATTGGCTGCCAAACTGTAAATAGCTGTGGCTAATGCTGAAGTAGTAGCATGAAAACCAGCTAAGAAAAATATGCAACATTGTGCAGCAAGTTCTTCTTCGCTCATAACTGTCCAAAAGAGAAAAATATTGATGAGAATATAAGTTAGTCAAAATAACGAAATTTAGATTCGTTCCATAATTATTCTTAATGCTGACTTTAAATAATAGAATTTGCATTTCGAAAAATCATAAAAAGCTACTTCATAATTATATTAATTATTTTGTCTTTGAGAAAAATTATCTTTATGTGATAAATTATTATTTTGTTAGCTTTCATCTAAAATGCTTAAAAGTTTGTTTATATGTAAGTGAACTTGAGGAAATAGAACATCAACAAAAAAAATAAATTTGGAACGGTTTTACAAAAATAGTGTGAATATAAATAGTTCAAAACCTTACCCATATCTTCGTTAATTTTTTCTGGAAATTCTTTTTGGAAATTTTCGTTAAAACACGCAGATTTCTGAGTATCTTTAACAAGTTTCAAGAAAGTATTCTGGTTCTAATAGCAAAAATTTTTAATTAAATATTTAATTTATATAAGAATATATGGTATAGACGTTATGAAATATATGGTACATACGTTATTTTTCTCCATTTTTTTTAACAGTTTTTGAACAAAATTCTTAAAAAACTGAGTAGATTCGGGATTGAAGAGTGAGATCTTGAATATTTTCATCAATTGAGGAAATTTCACTAAATAATATTAAACACATTAAAAATCGTTATTAATGCTAAAATTATAAAATCATTTATAAATCATAAATTGTGTTTGATTAAATCCAAATTATTAAAATATTATATTTCAAAAATATTTATCTCGTTATGTGTTACTGAATTTTCGATTATTTGGGAATTAAAATGTAAAAAATATTATTATCCTTGTTATCATTTTTATAGGATGTTTGTTAGCAATTTTATTTAATATTTTAAGGCATTGTCATCCTTGTTAACAACTTTATATATAAAACATTATTATTACATATAAATAAAGACTGGAAAAATTCCTTATTTGTTTAAATTATCAACAGCATTTTTTTATAGAAAATTGCATAATTAACTAGTTATAAGAGAAAAACATATAACATGTATTCTCTTATTTCTTTTTAAAAAAAATGTATTTCAAATATTGAAAAAAAGTTATTATTTTGCCTTAAATGAATTAAATTTGAATATAAATTTTTTGAAATATATTTTTACCTGCTACAAAACTTTTCCAGTTTTCTCCTGTTCCTAAAAGTTCTTTTGCGTTCTTAACGAATGGATTTGAAGCATCTTTATGAGAATTTATCTTTGTGCCAAACACGCATCTAGCTATCACATCAACCGAATAGCATTCAAGTAATCTAAAAATTAAAACAAAATATCAGTGTTAAACAAAAGAATTAATTTTAGAAAAGCAAATAAATAAATAAATAAATAAATAAATAAATAAATACAAACCTATATATATTTATTGTAGCATTAGTTTGTGCAGTCTCGTTTAAATTTTCACTCAGGGAAGTAATGCAGTCGTTTAAAATATCAAGCATCTAAAAGAAATTTAGAATTTGAAAAGTATAAATTTTTTTTTCAACTTTGTAACTACTAGATGAATCATTTAAATGATAAAAATCTCACTTTTTTCAGTTTGTTGGAGGTGAAAGTGCTGGATAAAACAGATCTGACTCTTTTCCAATCTCTTCCTTCGAGCGCAGAAACCATTTTATCCATGACATCATCACCAAATCTTACATCCTAGAAAAGGATTTAAAAAACAAAAAAACTTTAATAAGTTGTCGAAACTCTTAAAATAAATTGGCATATATAGTATAACTCAAAAGTATATAAGAATATAACTTATAATAAATTAAAAAATGGAGCCTATAATTTTAAAACATGTTGCTTAACAAACAAAGTAAAAATTTTCCGGAAGTTGTTATATACAATGGACAATGGTATAGAAAAAACAATTTGTGTGTATAAAAAAACTTTACAATTGTATTATGTTTGTTTTAAAGCTTTTGTTACTCAATATTTTACTGTATTTCGTAAGTTATAACTTTTATGTATAAAACTGATTAATTAACATACAAATAAAATTTTTTTCTATCACAGATTTAGGAAAAAACAGAGAGAATATTAACATAAACAATTTTTCTAAATTCAATAAATGAGTAAATAACTTTAGAAATGTTTAAATTATGATATTAGATATGCATAAACGATTTTGAATATAGAAACGCGTGAAATCTTGTTAAAAATTAGATACATTTTAAGTTTTTTAAAAAAATAATGGATACTTTTTAGTATAAGTTTAATTATAATTGTTGTCTTAAACTTGTAAGGAAATTATATTAAAGCAATTTTATCTTAATGGTTTTTATACTCCTGAAATAATTTTGAAAGTTAAAGTACAAACAGACTCATAGGATGTTGTGAGAAAACTGGTTTCCTACTTACAAATTATGCGAATCATTGTTTTAATGATGATATTTAATAGCAGATGCTTTTAACACATAAAATGATGAATACATGCAAAACTGCCAATGATCCAATAAAAATCGCTATCTTAAACGGCAATTATGCAATGAGCAATAAAATGCAATCATTAAAAACAATGATTTTAACATTAAATAATTAAAAATTATTTTATACATACATATACTGTACATTTATCAACAACCTTGTTTTTCCTTATCGGTTATTAGTTTTTGTTTGTCTGTGTGTGTGTTATAAAACGAAATTACAAATGCAACTAATGCAAAATATATTAATTAATATGAACGCTGCAGTAAGGATGTTTCGAAATGTTCAATCTGCAATACGGAATTTGGAAACAGCAATAACATTTCGAAACTGTATTTTGAATAATATATGTGTTTTAAGTAGTAAAAAAAAAAAAAAAACATATAGTTTATATACTTACTCTTCTATTCGGAAAGATGAAAAAATCTTTGACCAAAATTTGCTTTAGTATATCTGGGTCAGCGACCGTTAATACAGGTATCTGACCATCGTAACGTCTGAAAAGTAAACAATTATTCTGTTATGCAAACTCTTACCACTTTATATATCAATATATATATAATTTATTATAACATACCCGTAAATTCTGCCAATACGGAGATAATTCTGCAATTCCAGTTCGTGTAGATACTAAAATGTAAAAAATTAATTAAATTTATTGGCAATTATCTTTAAAAAAATTGCAAAATATCGAGATTTAAACGTACTTTAGCAGATGTGTACTTAAACGACTTAATGGTCCTGACATTTTGCAATTCCCAAAATTTTAACGGTTTTAGAAGATAACCTCTGCAAAGAAAATAATAATAACAATAATTTAAGTATATCATACCCTAATTACAGAGTATTTAGGTATGTTAAGTATGTAGTTAAAAAAAGAATATCGGACCACGCACTAAATGTGACTGGGGTAAGCGATGCATGTGATCAACAGTGTGCTCTCATAGCCTACTCATACTCAGTACAGGTAGTTTCTGTGTCAAGGCTCAAGACAGTTGCTGAGCACAAGGTCAGAAGGAATACAATAGAGTAATGTTATAACAACAATACTATTACAGACGTAATGTGTATTCAAATATACAGACTGTTGTTAACGTTAAATGCCAGAGAAAAAGTAATAATAGTAAGATTACGGAAAACAATTCCATTAGTGCCAATACTAATTATAAGTTCAAGTAAATGAGGCTGTTCACCCAAAATTTCGTAATGTGTCTTCAATTCTCAAAAATATTTCCAGATATTGCCGAATATGCGTTACTAAGTAGATATTACATAATTATTTATAATAATTTCAGATATTTTTTAAATAAATAACTTATAAAGATAAATAAATTTTGATGAGTTTCGAAATTAAAAAGAAATAATCTGTATAAAATATGTAGTATAAATTTAGAATGAGAAATAAATTAAAATTAAATTTTAATTAATTAAAGTCATAAGATTTAAAAAAAAAATTATTTTTAATTAAATTATATTTAATTTGTTAATAGGTGCTCATTAACATAAATATATTCTTACCTATATATTAACAATGCTAAGAGGATTGTGAAGAACCAGGCCAATATATCGATAGTGTCCATTAATGACTGCTTGTTGATGTTAAAATGGTTTCGGAAGCTAGAATCCTCAGTTTATATAGATCTGGCCAGTGCGTTAACCTGAAGGTCTCTGTGTCATTCACACCTAGTTTTCTCTGTTTCCAATTTATTGATCAGGGTAACTAGAAAAGATGGAAACCATCCAAGTACTAACGAACCAACCACGCTGTAGAGCAGGTGGAGCTATTGAAGGACTAGTATCTCATTTGCTTGATTGTGAAAACTAGCTACGTTCAAGGTCAGATTCCGTCAGTCTGCATTTGACATCATTTGGAAATCGCACAGAATAGTAAATAACCCACCTTCCGGTAACCAAAAAACAACAGAATACCTCGAAAACAAGAACTAAATTGAAGAATAACGTTCGGAAAAATCCAGTTTTAATACAGATGTCATCCTAAATGAATTGCATATATATTAATATATATAATATCGATATAAAAATAGTGACGTCTTGTTTTTCTATCGTTATAAATAAAAATGTCTTGGAAAATAAAATTGTTTATGTGCGATAGAACATCATTAAATAAGAATAATGCTCCTGGATACTCCTGAAATTTTGAAGCTGCACAGATAGGACGACGTGTTCTGTCCGAATTTCATACTTAGAAGGAAACTGTGGATTTGGAACCTTTAGGATGAAGATTTCGAATTAAATTGTTTCAGTAATTACTTCTCTTTTTGTGAAATATTATCTAGAAAGCAATTTATTCTTATATTTTATTGTATGTCATCTAGCTAATAGTTTTTTCCTGTCCTCTCTTGTGATTATCTAAGGATGACTCTGGAATATAGGTCGATGACATTAATGGTGACATGAAAGTACACTAATCCCGGATCCATACTGAAATAAATATATACAAATTAATCAAACTTTTAAACATTAAACTGGATATTGGTTAAATCGGATAAAGAATTTTAGATAAGCAAAATCTCCCAAAAATGTCCGATTATGTTCGAGCTAATATTTCAGAAGAGATTGTTTTAACTTTTTTTTAAATAAATTCTTTTAATTTATTAGTTTAAATGAAAAAAACGCAAAATATATTACATAGCTAAAAACTAGAACACGACTCATGCGCGGAAATCGGCGGAAAAAAGTCTTTTTAATGATCTCTTGTGAAGCGATCCTGTCGATGTGGTCTGTTTAATGATAATCTAATTTTATACCAGACGTTTTTAATTCCGTTATTTTAAAAATACTAAAATATTTTGATACGTTATTAGGTTTCCAATAATGCTAGTAAAGATATTTTCCAGGAAAACTGACCCGTATTTTTACGAATATCCTATAGTAATTTGTAAGGAAACGCGTAAGGAAACCGTTTTAAAACGTTAAACTTCTATATGCATCATTCAATTTTTCGAAATTTTTAAAATAAAAAAATACTGAATACGAAATAATTTATGATAAATTAAACCTGACTAAACTTACAGAATACATTCAGTTTATAATTTATGTAAATGTTTCTTGATTTCAAATGTTGCATCACCTCTTTCGAGAATCAAATTCGCATACTAATATAAGAGTTTATGTAAGCAGTTGAAAAAAGTAGCATTTTTTAATATTTTCGTATGGCATTAGATACTTTTTAATCTGTCGCAACTTACACCTCCAGCAACTGACACGAGAGTAATCTCTATTTAAATTGCTAACGGAACGGAATTATTTAACTGACTATTCAGATGTTTCGCCTACATTTAAAACAATTTACTTAGTAGTCGGCAGAATTACTGGTTTGTAATTTCACTTAGTCTGACGTCATTTGCGACTTCAGCGAGTACGTCAGCATTGCAACCACTCCTTCCGTGACAGGTGAAGGTTAGTGAATGTGAATAAAAAACTGCGTAGCCATTCAATACACTATTGCACTTTTTTTCCGTCTATCCAAATATCGGAAGTGATACTGGAGTTGAAGGACATTTTTTTTTAATCTCTCTATCTCTCGTAAAATACCCAGGAAAGAACATTACAAACCGAATTAAGCAATTATTTATATTACACGACAAAAAAATAATGCAGAACGATCAAAAAAGAGGAAATAAATGGTTTAAAAAAAGCTTTGATTAGCGGAAATGAAGAATTGAAGAGGATCAAGAGGAAGTTTCATATTTTTTTAAATGAAGTTTTTAATGCAAAGCTGATAAACGTGCGTTTTTCAATTTAATGATTAAATTATTGACCTAATTAATGTAGTGAACTAATTCTAAACTAATCAGGTGTTTAAATAGGTATATTTAAATTAAAAAAAAAAAAAGATTTTTTTGGTGACTCGATCCTCTAATTGAAAAATTTTTGTAATATTGAAACCACACATTTAATTTTGAATTATTTCAGAATAAGTGAAAATTAACAGAATTATTCTCTCGGTTACGGCTATAAAATGGCGTATTTAATAACAAAAAAAAAACAGCAAACAGAAACGGTGTGACATCTTATCCTGGTTAACTTATTTTGACTGTGTTTTAGGCGTTAACGGGGACACAATTTTCAGCATCTCTGAAGGACGTTCATTCACCCCAGAATCGGTCCCGCCATCTAACGGCGGAATTTCTAAACTGGAAATTACGTCACGTCGACGTAATATTTCCTTAAAATCCTTTCGCTCTTTCCACTAGAAAGTAAGTTGATATTTGATTTCTCTTCCGGAATATTTTGACAATCTCTCAACTTACACAAATTGTCGTAACTGTTTATTGACATGCGAAACTGAATGCATACGTAAGAGCGTAATGTTTATATATACTTTTCGACCAAATTCGAAAACAAATAGGTTAAATATTTCTTTCAGCAAAGTTTATTGTTCGTTCTCGACTTTAATCGTTCAAAAAATATTTTTTACGTCACGTACGAAGAGTACGGCTCGTAATTAGACATTAATGTATTTTTCATATTGTGAGAGATAATCATCGAAGTCCTTCGAAATTTAATCAGCTATTTATGACGTTCGATTTGACTAAGTTGGTGTTTTTTAAACAATTAGAGAGATAAAATATTAGAACGGAAAATTCTTTCATCAGCGCGTTATCGCTCCAATAATGATAACTAGGCCTATATTATATTATATAAACACAGAACAGGTGAAAAATAACTTAAATTTCGACTTATTGGGACAAAATCAGTTAAAATGTACGAATTATAAACGAATAAAATCGATCTTTAGCGAAATACTTCCGTATTCCGTTATAAATATTGTTGAAGTATCAAATTTTTTTTCTTCAAAACAACAACTGTTGAAATATATGTTTTTTTAATAATAGCTGATGTTGTTTTTATTTAAATTTTACTTATTGATAATCTTATTTTGTTTTTAATACAGTAAAACGAGTAAATGAATTTAAAATAACTGAATTTTTTGTTAAATGTACCTGAAAATATTCCGCCATTTTGTAGTTTAAAAAATATATCGTTACGCCCTCTCACGTTTTTTTTTTTTTTTTTTTTTTAATATTCGCAACAAGTCTTCTTGCCCACAAAAACTGCACCACAGACTACTGGTCTGTGATCCAACATGGTCATCATGTTGTCAGGCACAGAGCACCACTTGCATCAACCATATTAGAATGATTCCCTCCTACAGCTCAAGAGTTGCTCTTTTATGTGGTACAATCACCATGTCTATGTCCAATGTTATCAGGCCCAACAGGTATTTGTAACTTAATGATTCCCCCTTGCATATTGCATAATGGAATGAACCTGATTATAAATAATTATTTTTTTTAATTTAATTTAATATACTTACATTTAAAAATAAAGATTGAATTATTGATCAAAGTGAGTAAAAAAAAAATTACAGAAAGACCTCACTTAATGCTATTCCATTTAACACTACTTCAATATAATATTTTGTTTTACTTCTATATTTTTTATTGATTCACTTTGCTGCAGTTTTTCAAACCATTATATTCACCTCCATTTAACACTACCCTTCAATATAATATTTTTTTTTACTTCTATATTTTTTATTGATTCACTTTGCTGCAGTTTTTCAAACCATTATATTCACATAAATTCGAAATCACATGGGTTTGTTGCTTTGATACTCCTATGCCATCTTGCAGTACATTTGATATCAGTGCAGTGGGCTACATATGAAGTTTGCTGCAGTCACAGTTTATATTTATGATCAGTCATCAATGTTATTTTATAGTAATAGAAATAACAATTATCCTACTTTAGTTTTAATCTGAATGCTACCTATTTCAAAGTTGAAGTTAGAACATTTTTCTTTCATTTATATTTTTTATTGTTTATAGTTTGCAATCCAATTACTGTTTTTTGTTTTTAAAACTTTTTATTTTCTAATTTTAAGAATTTTTTCATCAATGAATTATAAATAGAAATCAATATTAGCAATAAAAAATGTCTATAATACATGTTACAAAATAAAATAAAAAATGGTACACACATATTTTTATTCACTATCTTGTTTCACCTATTTGCGTGAAATGGAAGAGTGAATTTTGCTTAATTCTATTAAAATAGGCATTATTTTTTATTAATGATTGATTTTTTGTTTCTTTTTAGCCCCATTATTTATGTTTTAAGATGATCTCATTTAATGCGATTTCATTTAGCACTTGGTTTTTTGGAACATAAAATGGGATCTTATTGTCTTACAAAATAATAATATAACTAAAATAAATAAACATTAAGATCGTAAAAATTAATCTTTTGTATAAAAAAATTTAATAATTTGTAATGTATTCAATTAATTTTAATATACAAATGCATTAAATTTTGAAATAAAATTTTATTTAATTTTTCACAATTTAATGTATTTGTAATGTATAATTTAGAGGTATTGATTATTTATATTTATAAATTAAAGGACATACCTTTAAATTAGAAACATGAACAATTTTTCCATATTGGTCTTTTGTTAAAACAGTTATTATTGCTGGCCATCCACATTTTAATTCATCTTGGCTACACAGTAGTTCACATTTTTTTGGATCTACATATGATTCAGGTTGTAACCAACTAAAATTTAAAAAATTCAATTAATATTTCACTATTCAAAGTTTAACATCAATTGCAAAATCATTATATTGTTTCATGATAATACTCTGTAACTGAACAGAAATATGTATGTAATTACAACAAAAGCAGTTTTTTACTTTGTGAGTAGCCTTGTCTAATTCAATCAAATACCATTGATGGCCACAAGTATTATATATTATATAGTATATTTCATCAAAAACTGTATAATTCTAAGCCAAATTTTTCATAGAATAGATTCTTGAGTGTCTTATATGCAACATAAAATAATGAAAATGTTTTCAAATAAACAAAAAAATTCTCAGTCTTTGATAATTATAATTAAAGTAAATTATTTTTAGCCTACTTTCTGGATTAAGATATATAAAATCATATTGTCTATCTCTCTCCCCAATTAAAAATAATATTTGTTATATGTAAAATCAAGTGATCTGTTACTGATGATAATGGTAATGGTAACATGTATTCCATTTTGCAATGTGTTTTTAATTATTCTTTTACCCCGATTAAAAATAATATTTGTTATATGTAAAATCAAGTGATCTGTTACTGTATGATAATGGTAATGGTAACATGTATTCCATTTTGCAATGTGTTTTTAATTATTCTTTTACTATTGTGTTTATATTAAACATTACTGAAATCAGTAAATTATGAATATTCATTTTAAGTGTTTCTTTTTGCATACAAGTAATCTTTGACTTATGATGGTAATGAAATCCATTAACTTAGTGATTGGTCAATGCAATTCAATGGATTTTGATTCTCTGATCCAATAATGAAAGTGTTTTTTTTTTTTTTGTTTAATTTTTGTAGTTTTGTGCTCTTTATAGTTTATTAAGATAATGTGTAGATTCCTAGTAAACATCAGAAGTGAGAAATCCATAAATTTTAAGCATTTTTGACTTTTAACCATTTTGACTTATAACAATACAGTTGAAATCAAACTTTGTGGTAAGTCAATGACTATCTGGATATTTTTATTTAAGATTTATTAGTGTTTTTGAGTATAATTTTCAACAGATTTAATCTTCAATTTATGATTCTATCCAGAATTGTGAAAGATCCCAATGAAATTGATATTGATTTATCTTCAATATTTTAATTGGTTTTTAATTAAAATGACTATCTGGATATTTTTATTTAAGATTTATTAGTGTTTTTGAGTATAATTTTCAACAGATTTAATCTTCAATTTATGATTCTATCCAGAATTGTGAAAGATCCCAATGAAATTGATATTGATTTATCTTCAAAACATTATATTTTTTTAATTGATTAAACATAATTGGTTATTTGATTATAATTATAAAACTATTTAATAAATGTTTCTCTGTTTTAATTAAAATTATTTTTTTAATTGGTTAAACATAATTGGTTATTTGATTATAATTATAAAACTATTTAATAAATGTTTCTCTGTTTATCATGTATTGTTATTGTTCATTTGCTGATTCCCATAATATTTTGTCTGTTTTTGTAACCTTTTGAGATTTTTTTTCATTATTACAAATAAATCTTCAGCTTATAACAACCAATAATACACAGAATTTTGTTTCTTTATATATAATTTCTGTATGTTATTGATCATTATAAGTTGAAGATTTGTGTATTAAAAGAAAAATAAATCTTTAATGATGAAAAATTTATATACATTTCAGTATTAAAAATAATTTTTTATTATTATTATTTTCCAATTATTATTATTCATTTTATTTAATCTGTAATTAGTTTTTAAAAATTAATCCTTATTTCTATATTTTATTGTCTTTTTTAGCTAAAATTATTTTTATATTTAAAAATAATTTTAGCTGAAAAAGACATACTTGTAATGCCCAATGCCATATTATCAACTGGCTGATAAGGTCTAAGCCTAGGATAGTATATTTGTAACTGCAGCATTTTTTCATAATTTAATTGTCTAAACAAATTTAAATTAAAAAAAAAAATATCCTTTTGTTTATTCAAACTTACATAAACCTTTGAAATATAGTCCTACACAAATCTGAGATATTTTGAGAAAGACTTAACTTAGATACAACAGAATACCAGAGAAACCTTCCCAATGTGATGAAGCAATAGAGTCTGCAAAGAAAACACAACTGACTTGAAATAGAGCTTTTATGACTGTGTTTTAGAGTTTATTTCTAGATTAATTCCATATAATATAATTAATTAGCCAAAGACTGTAAAGTATTAATATTGACTTATAGATAGTTGTAGAATATAACAATTCACTAATAGAATACATTAAATGTACATGAAAATTGTTTGTTATGTACAAAGAATAAACAAAAAAAATTGAAGATAACAAATTCAATATGAACAGGAAAAAAAACATAAATTTCAATCTAATAAAAATTTAAAGATGAATTCAAAATATGAAGTACAGAAAAATTTACAGCTAATACATTTTTAATGAAACAGATCTTGTATCTCTAAATTAAAATACAAAAGTAATGCATCTATTATAATAAAATCCTTATGTCTGTATCTTTGAGTGATCTCATTGGGGTATTACAATAAACCACATGATATTCTAGATAGCCAATATTATTGAATTATAATGATCATATCTTTACCATCTGATCAACATCATTGGTTTACAACAGTCACATGCAATAATCAGATGACTATTATTATCCAATGTGACTGCTCAGTTACCAAATTAATGGCAGATGTCAAATACTATGCTGTATATTATTTCAGTATACTACTAAAATTTAAATTTTGTATTAAAATGTTGTGATTGTTTTATTTTTAATGTTTCAGTCTATTTTTAATATGCTAATTATTATATGTTACATTAATTAAATAATAATATCAAATAAGGTAAACTTTGATAGGCTTAGTCTTTAATATGCTAATTATTATATGTTACATTAATTAAATAATATCAAATAAGGTAAACTTTGATAGGCTTAGTGATTAAATTAATACCATGTGGTGGTATATTATTACCAATAGTTATTCTATATATATCTATACCTATATATATTATAAATCTGAAATTCACTTATAACATAAGAACAGCTAAATCATATTTCCTGATGCTTTTCATTAGAGATTGCAACTGTCATTATATCTGAAGAAACTGCATTGCCATTGTTGTCATAGCAACAAAGTTTGACTTAATTTAATTTTTAGAATTTTGTAGAAATTTTACAATTATATTTGCTATTTAATCTAGCAGCTTTTTGCACATGATTTTCATTTTTAATTTCTTCCTATTCCATAGTTCTTCAGCTCACTACTTTCAGCAATTAAGATCGGCAATGCTGTTCCTGAGGCTCTTCATTGAAGTGTACAGAGTGCAATGTAAAAATGCAATGCTTAGCAAATGCTTCCATGGAATTATTCTATAGCTAAAAGAAAAATGGACAGTCATTTATTAGATTAAGAATTACATTCCTTACCAAGTTTTTACCCATGGCCAATTATATGTTGCCTTCTGTACAGTGAAAAGTTTTAATTGTGTGAAAGTTTTTGGAAAAACTCAAACATGAAATCCCTATATAAAGAAGTTCTATTGTAGCAAAATTTTATTAAAATATCTAAAATGTTTATTTATTATTGTTTTACCTTCTAACAAAATATAAATAATAAAAAATCAACCACAAAAATTTGTGGGTTTCAGCTAGTATCAAGATATTTATGATAGATTAATCAGATTAAATAATTAGTATAAAGTACAATGAAAAAGGATTTGAAGATAATGATTATTTATAAATTAAATAAAATTTTATAAATAGTCTTTTATGAACTATAAAAATAAAAACAATATTAACTTATATAAACCAACAAATGCTTTAATAAAGTATTTTTGGCTTTTTTTTTCAATATCAATAATGTATCAGTAAACATCTAAAGATTCAATTTAGAAATAGACACATAAATGAGAATATAATTAATAGAATTGAAGGGGATCCAATATCAATAATGTATCAGTAAACATCTAAGATTCAATTTAGAAATAGACACATAAATGAGAATATAATTAATAGAATTGAAGGGGAAAAAACAGACATCTCTTTACTATAAAATTCACAGAAAAGCATTTCAGTAAAAATAGTGCATATAGGAGGTGATCCACTAGAATCTATATTACTATTATACATAGAAAGCAAGTGAGTTATATAAAATATATTAAAGCACACCACCAACCAACAGATATAACACATATACTTATCTTTTAAAAGTTTAGTAATAAAAAGTTAATATCAGAAATTTAAAGAATTTTATTAGCCAAAAATTTGACTATATGCTTCTAAGCTGTCAAACCCAAAAATATCATCATCATTCAATTATCATAATTAATAGCATCCTATTTACTAACATCAAAAATGATATTAGTAGTGTGGGGGCCACGGCTATACGGGACCAGTGTCGATATGACAGGCGTTTCGCCTAGAGCGGTAAACGGCGCGTTACAGGTAAGGATGAGTAATAAGTGGATTCAACAACGGTGACGAGACTACGTTGAATTAAAATTCAACAGCTTCTTTATTTAGAGAGACTTGTATACGATAACTTTTACAATCGTCGCGCACAACATAAGAGAGATATACCTGTATTCTTTGGATCCACGTCAACTACCACATACAATTTATGAACTTTTCGAGGAATTGACAGATGTTCACTTATAATAGTCTCTAGTCCAAATTCACAGTCTTTAGTCCAGGTTGTGTGATTCAACACTGACGATACAGGTTCACTTCCTGACGATTTTGAAGAATTTAAAATAGACAGATCAGCATTTATCCACACTAATTCTATGGACACTTGTATTCGGCAATCGCTGTCGCACAATCGATGGTAGTTGCGAAAGCAAGTAGAAGACGTTACGAGACGGGAAGGAGCAGATGTGTCGGACCAAAGATTTTTGTATCCTTTCCGACGGACGAACCGGAGAACAAGTGCATCGGTCCCCGGGCAAAGTTAGCTCTTAAATCCCGTGACCTTTTCGTTCACCTTTTTCCCGGGATGGGAAAGATGATGTTTATTTCTCGAACATTCGTCGAGATGGGTGTCGAATTCGCGACTATTCGTCGGATACCTGAGATAAACATTCTCAGCAATTTATTGATATGAGGGAGACAAGAGTTCACCCGACGATCGAAATACAACGCGCTGTGTCGCCATCGACTCGATATGTTTATTTTGACAGGTGTTTTTCTCCATCATTCGAATTCCTTTCTATCTCTTGTTTCTATTAATTTGTCTTAATCATGACTGAGAAAAATCGAGGTGGAGAGTAACAAGGTACAGACGTCTCACGCTCGATCTCCCACCTTCCTCGGAATTTTTCCTGACTCCGTCTCCGTTCGGGGGGCAACTCGTGACCCCCTACAGTAGAAAGAATGCTTCTAAGCTACAGAGAAGATTATCTGCATCCTTCTTATTAACTCATTCTTTACTTAATGATTTAAATTGATGTAGAAAATAACTACAAAAAGAATTTATCAAGAAAAACTGTATTATTATAGAAATGTTTCAACCTACTCATAAGTTTTTTCTGATTTAAATTGATATAGAAAATAACTACAAATAGAATTTATCAAGAAAAACTGTATTATTATAGAAATGTTTCAACCTACTCATAAGTTTTTTCCTCAGCTATACTACTGTCTTTTTAATGAACCTATAGTTTCCTGAATTGGATATATGTATTTACAATCTAAATTTTTTTTATTTGTAAAATAAAATTATAATTTCAATATAATTTACATTTTTAATATATAAT